>JAKSZT010054565.1:8344391-8611353 GCA_026826555.1 Tolypeutes matacus | reverse complement strand
GGTGGAAGCTGCTCTGCACCATGACACAAGGCTTGGTGAACAAAACATAGGCTGATTTCAGCCCTAACTTACCCTCTTGGCTGGATGCCCTGGCATGGAGTACTTGCCCATTTACTACTCTGTTCTTGGGTTTGTCAAGGAATATATCTACCCAGTCCTTTGGTGGATCCTTCTTTCTCCCAACACAGTGAAGTTTCTGATCTAGCTCAGAATGGTAGGGTAATAGGGCTAAGACTAGAAGTGTGGGAAGGACTTTATTTGAAAGGCAACATCAGTCAAGCTAAATGGTCACAGAGGGCAGAGCAATGTTGTGGCCAATGTGAAAGGAGATGGTATTGTGTAGTTTACTTAGTCTCTGTAGAGTGAACAGTAGTTGGTTTATAAATTTTTTATTGCAAAACAACATAAATATCATTTTAAACATTTTTTTTTTTTTTTTTTAAAGATTTTATTTATTTATTCATATATCTCCCCCTTGCTGCTTGTGCTCGCTGGGTCAGCCAACCACGCCGCGCGGGCGGGCCTGCCCCCACCAGGAGGCCCCGGGAACCGAACCCGGAGCCTCCCATATGGTAAACGGGAGCCCTACTGATTGAGCCACAGCCGCTTCCCTAAACATTTTTAAGTGTACACACTTTCTGTGAAAAAATTAAGTACATTGATAATGTTGTATAACTTTCACCACTATTTCTAGGATATTTTCATCTTCCCAGATAGAAACTCATTATTATAAGTAATAACTCCCCTTTCCCCTTCCTCTCAATTCCTGGTAACCATGCTTCTGTTTTCTACCTCTATGGATTTTTCATATAAGAGAAATAACAACAATATTTGGCAACTTTTGGCAACTTATGAGCATCGGTGTGCCATAATGTCTGTGCCACTGCTATCAGTTCTTCTGGGTATATACCTAGTAATGGTATTGCCAGGTCACATGGCAAGTCTATATTTAAGTTCCTTAGGAACTGCTAAACAGTCCTTCACAGTGGCTGTGCCATTCTACATTCCCACCAACAGTGAATAAGCGTTCCTATCTCTCCAACATTTACAGTTTTCTGACTTTTTAATAGTAGCCAGTCTAAGAGGTGTGAAATGATGTTTCATTGTAGTTTTGATTTGCATTTCCCTAATCGCTAGTGATATTGAACATTTTTTCATGTTTTTTTTGCCATTTGTATTTCTTTTTTGGACAAATTTCTATTCAAGCCTTTTGCCCATTTTTTAATTGGGTCATTTGTCTTTTGATTGTTGAGTTGTAGCATCTCTTTATATATCAAGGATATTAAATGCTTATTGGGTATATGATTTCAAATATTTTATCCCATTGAGTTGGCTGCCTTTTCACCCTTTTGACAAAGTCCTTTGAGGTACAGAAGCATTTAATTTTGAGGAGGTCCCATTTATCTATGTTATCTTTTGTTGTGTGTGCTTTGGGTGTAAGGTCCAAGAAACCACCACCTACCACAAGGTATTGAAGACGTTTCCCTACATTTTCTTCTAGTAGTTTATGGTCCTAGCTTTTATATTTAGGTCTTTGATCCATTTTGAGTTGATTCTTGTATAGGGAGTGAGATAGGGCCCTCTTTCATTCTTTTGGTTATGGATATCCAGTTCCCCCAGCACCATTTGTTGAAGAGACTGTTTTGTCCCATTAACATGGACTTGGTGGGTTTGTCAAATAGCAGTTGGGGCAAGTGGATGTGGCTCAAGCAATTGCGCTCCCGCTTATCATATGGGAGGTCCCTACTTTGGTTCCCGGTACCTTCTAAAGAAGACAGCAAGCTGGCACAACAAGATGATGCAACAAGAGACACAGGAGGAAAAGACATAATGAGAGACACAGCAAAGCGGGGAATGGAGGTTGCTCAAGTTATTGGGCATGTCCCTCCCACGTCAGAGGACCCTGGTTTGGTTCCCGGTGCCTCCTAAAGAAACAAGGAAGATGAACAGGCACAGCAAGTGCAAACAATGAGGGGATGGGGAGAAATAAATAATAAATCTTTAAAAAAAATAACTGTCAATAAAAATAAATAAGTAAAGCAGTGGCCATAGAGATGAAGGTCTATTTCTGGACTCTGAATTCTATTGCATTGATCAAAGCTTCTTATGTTTATGCCAGTACCATGCTATTTTGACCACTGAAGCTTTGTAACAAGGTCAGGCAGTGAGAGTCTTCCTACTTCACTCTTCATTTTTAGGCTGTGCTTTAGTTTGGATTACAGGAGTCCTTTATAGGCAGAATGAAATTCAGGCATAGAGAGATGGGTAGAAGCTGGAAGAGAAAGAAGAGGACATCACCATGTACATTGCCATAAGACAAAAAGCCAAGGACTCAAGGATCACTGGCAGCCAGCACCAGAACAGTACATTCTTCAGAGAGAGCACTGGAGATGGACTTCTCGCCTCAAAACCATGAGCCAGTAAATGCCCTTTGTTTAAGGGAACCCATTCTGTGGTATTTGTGATTGCAGCTGGGAAACTTAAGACAACATCCCCCAACACTTGTTATTTTCTGTTTTAATAATAGCCATCCTAGTGGACATAAAGTGTTATCTCAATGTAGTTTTTTTTAACTTTTTATTTTGAAATACTTTCAAACTTAACAGGACAATTACAAAAATAATACAAACCCCATACAGAGAACTCCAGTATACCCCAAACCCCGCTCCCAAATATCGAGATCCACCCATTTTAACATTTTGCCACATTTGCCTCATTATTGTATCTGTCCACTGATCCATCTTCCTATCCATCTATCTATCTGTCTCTCTTTATAAAGATGAGAATTTGGCATTTAATCATATTGAGTCTTCCTTGTACATGACATGTTGCCTCTCACAGCTTTCAGAATTCTCTATATATTTTGACAGTTTGGTTATAATATTTCTTGGTGTGTGTTTAGATTTATTCTGTTTGGAAGTTCATTGAGCATCCTGGATGTGTATATCGATGTCTTTTGTTATAGTTTGGAAAGTTTCAGCCATTATTTCTTTGAATATCTTCTCAGTACCTTTCTCTCTTTTCCTTTTGGGACTCCTGTAATGCATATATTGGTACGTTTGATGGTTCATCGGACTCTGTTCACTTTTCTTCATTCTTTCTGCTCCTCAGACTGGATGATTTCAATTGTCTTACTTTCAAGTATACTGAATCTTTGTCTGCCATTTCTTGGAAAGTCACAGACACACACACTCAGTGACCATCTCACCTCGCCTATCCTCCACCTCCTTTCTATTGTGTGATGATGTTTCAGTTGTTTCCATTCTACAACCCAAGGGAGATAATAGGTCTAATGAAAATGCCCAACTAGACTTCAAACCTGGAAAGTGGGAACAAGTAGCCTCAGCTGCTTATCAGGGTGGGAAATCTCCGTGTCAAGGATTCTTCTCCCTGGGTTATATAAATACCCTACTCTGAGCAGCACAGATCTGTCTCTCCCCTCTGATGCGGAGTAGAGTGTGCAGAGCTACCATCCACTGAACCTGACCCAAACAGTTTTGGCTTTTCCAGGAGACCAGCCACAATGGGATCTCTCTTACTGCTCTTTTGGATCCTTATGCTGTGGAAGTAATAAAGTGGTCATTTGCTAAAACTTTCTGTTGTGCATGAGCCTGTGTTCCCATGATGCACTGTGTAGCAACTTGCTGCACAGATAATGGTGCACTGAGGAGGGTACATGGGGAAGTATGGGATGGGTTGATTTTTTTTTTTTTTTTTTTTTTTAATCACTCCTGCATTCCTTTGTACAGGAGCATTTGGGGCAACACAGGACTCATGGCTTTGTGTGCTAAACTTAGGGGTCACTCCTGCCCTACGAGCCTGGGTAGAGGTACCGACCCATGGCTAGGGCATGCTGTCTCCATCTTCTGGGGGAAGGGCAACAATAAATGGGACTTGAGAACCCCCCCATGAATACCACAGAGATGGCTAGCTGGTTCCACACTGAAATTAATGAGGTTGGAGCTTTCACTGCCCAGCATACTCTCCCCTGGCTCGTGGCTTCTTATATCTGTTCTCATTATGGTACCAGGCATACCTGCACTAAGGTCATCCAGACTGATCTTGTGGTTAGCACGAGTATGGTCATCATTCAAGAGACTATTAGAGGGAAGCGGCTGTGGCTCAATCAGTGGGGCTCCCGTTTACCATGTGGGGGGCCCCGGGTTTGGTTCCCGGGGCCTCCTGGTGGGGGCGGGCCCGCCCGCATGGCGTGGTTGGCTGGCCCAGCGAGCACGGGCAGCAGAGGGGGGATAAATGAATGAATAAAATAAAATCTTAAAAAAAAAAAAGACTTAGAACTGAAGATAGGGAACTGGAGTTGGAAACAAAAGTGCCAGTTTTTACAGAGAAGGAGATACAGGATATGAAAGATAGGTATAGGCAGAAGCTAGGAGAGGATCTCACTCATGGCTGTCCTGATTTTACCATCAGGGCAACCTCCTCAAGATTCCAGCTAAGCCTTGAAGTTATGAAGAGGAAGTCATGGTTGCACTCCGATGGCTGGGTGTTGGTGTGTGGGTGTTCCATCCCTGCCAGATTCCTGTTTCACAATGGGACGTTGATGCTTTTATTGGAGGGGGCCCTCCTGAGTGGGGCAATTGGCTGGTTCTGCTCCTCACCCCTGGGAGACATGATTGAGCCAGGTGTTTTAGTTTCCTAGGCTGCTTCAAGCAAATACAATGAAATGGGTTGGCTTAAACAATGGGACTTTATTAACTTACAGTTTTGAGGTCGTGAAAATCTCCAAATTAAAGGCATCATCAAGGCAATACTTTCTTCCCAGACTAGCTGCCGGCGATCCTTGGCTCTTCTGCCACATGGCAAGGCTCTTGGCAGCTCTGCTGATCTCTTCCTTCTCTTTTGGTTTCATTGATTTCAGCTTCTTGCTTCCTGGCTTTCTCTCTCTCTGTCTCTCTTTCTCTCTCTGTCTCTATCTGTCTCTCTCTCTTTCTCGCTCTTTTCCCACTTATAAAGGATTCCAGTAAAAGGATTAAGACCCATCCTGAATGTGGTCCATCACACCTAAACTGAAGTAGTCTCATCAAAAGGTCCTACTTACAATGGGTTTATACCCATAGGGATGGATTAAATTTAAGAACATGTGTTTTTTTTTCCTGGGTAATATACAGCTTCAAACTGTAACAGTTTGTTTGTTATACTCTCCCTGTTTGGGACAAGGGCTTCTATACTGGGAGAATGGCCACTGTGGTAACTGGCAGGGGAAAGGGCTAGAGGGTAGAGGGCTCATGCCTGTTAACCTAGGACCTGGAGGATGGGTTGGCAGTTGCCCCTTCCTCTTGGGGGCCCCACTCGGGTAGCTGTGTTATTATGGCTGATTGAGCCGGGGTCCTGGGGGATGCCATAGGCAGGAACTCCAATGGGGAAGATGGCCTGGGGGGAGGGCTGTGGGCTTGGCAGTGACAGTCTGGCCCTGCCTAGCCTCCCCCCCCCCCATATTCTGATGGGGGCAGTGAATTGGAAGGAGGGTTCTGTGGATCTTCCACCTCTCCCTTTTTTTTTTTTTTTTTTTTTTACCGGGAGGTACCGGGGATCGAACCCCAGTCTCTCCATATGGTAGATGGACGTGAACCTCTTGAGCCACATCCGTTTCCCTCCACCTCTCCCTTTTGCCTGACTAAAGAGTCTGGTCCCTGGGAGGGACCACCACCCCATGGACTGAAGACCATATGCCCCAGTGTGCATACAATTTGGGGGCAGTGAATAAACTCTTATGCTGCTGTTGGATACAGGCACCCAGTTCACTTTGATTCTAGGAGATGCAGAGCGAAGAGGGCAGCAGATAGCATTGGGAGGTTTCGGTCATTCCACACAGGTATGGGGTCAATAGGTTACTGCTTCTCTATGGGTTGGTCTCCATGGCTTTCTGACTACCTTGTGGTCATGTTTTCCTCTGGGGAATGCATTATAGGAATTGATATCTTGTACTGCTGCACCTCCCAGCAGCAACTGCAAGGATATGCTCCCCCCATCCCAACAAATTCTATCCATCACAGTTGGGTAAGTGACAGACCAGGCACCCCCAGTGCTCCCATCTCCTTGCCACCTTGTCTAGCAGTGGCAATATCACCTCCTTGGTGGGGAAAAGGACATTACTGAACTCGTAAAGGAACTTCTATCTGTGGGTGTCCTCTGCTCCACTATCTCTGTAATAGCCTGGTGTCACCAGTGAAAAAGGTGACTGGAACGTGGCTTGAATGCAGAAGTGTCCCCTTTGCCGCCCGCAGTCTTAGACATTGTGCCATTTGCATATTGGCACCAGCATATTCCTCATCTTGATATCCTCCTGGCACCTCTATATTGGGTGACACAAAAAGAAGGTACTTTCGATTGGCGAATGGAGCAAAAGCAGGCCCTACAGGAGGTAAAAGCAACTGTTTCAACAGCCCTGCCTCTGGGACCTTTAGAACCTGGATCTCCATTTGAGCTGCAGGTTTCTGCTGCCCGGAACTGGGACAACTGGACCCTGGCAGATGAAGGGAACAACTGGAATTTGCAGACACATGCTTAGTGACCATTGCCTATGTGACCCCCCCGCATCCCCCCCCACCGGTCTCCTTTTCTACTGAGTGACAATGTTTCAGTTTCCCTTCCACAACCCAGGGGAGATGTTAGTCTAATGAAAAGACCTAACCAGACTTTAAACTCGGAAACCAGGAAAAAGGAGCCTCAACTGCTTATCGGAGTGGGAAATCTCAGTCGCAGGGCTTACCTCCCCCTGGGTGTAATAAATACCCCACACTTGGCAGCACAGATTTGTCTCTGCCCTCTGATGTGAAGTGGGGCATACAAAGATGGTATCCACCAACCTTGACCGGAGCAGTTTTGGCCTTCCCAGGAGAACGGCCACAGTGGGATCTCCTCCTCTGCTCTTTTGGACCCTTTGTTCTGTGTAAGTAATAAAGCAGTTATTTTGTGAAAGTTTTTGTTGTGCCTGAGCCTGTGTTCCCGTGATGTACCTGTGTTCCCATGATGTACCACCGTCTATCAACTAGCTCCACAGTCAGCTCCAACCTGCTTTGAACCCCTCTAAGAAATTTTTGTTACTGTGGCCTTTTTCTCTGTTTGGTTCCTCTTCATAATTTCCATCACTGATATTGTCTTTGTGGCCATCTATAATTTTTCTGATTTCCTTGAGTTCTTTGTCTTTGTGTTCCATTAGCTCATTAAGCATATTAAGGACCATTATTTAAAAGTCTTTGTCTGGCATATCCCAGATCTGGTCTTCCTAATCAGTGGTTTCTAATGCTTTACTATTTTCCTTTGCTTTCTATTTCTTTGTATGTTTTATAATCTTTTGTTGAAACCTGGACATTTTGTTAATTTAATGTGTTATCACTGGAATTTAGAATCCAAGGTATCTGTGTTCCTTAAACTTATATCCAGCTAGTGTTATATAACAGAGCTTTCCTTTGAATGCCAGGAGCTAACAACAACAACAACAACAAAAAAAAAAAAAAAAAAAAAAGAAAGAATGAAAGGAAACACCTTTTCCAGTTTTTGCAAATTGACTTGTGTGAATGCTCTTCTTCAGGGCTTATCCATACAATGAATTTAAAGAATAGCTCCAGGCCAAAGAGTAGGGAACTCCCTGGTCCTTTCTGCACAGGCATCTTGTCTTGGGCAAGTGTGTGGCCCTAGGAATTTCTCCATTTACGAATGTCCCCTCTTCCCTAGAAAACAGTTTCATTATTTTTTTAAAAGATTTATTTTTATTTATTTATCCCCCCTTGCAGCTTGTGCTCGCTGTGTCCATTTGGATTGCATTTTTCTGTGTCTGCTTGTCTCCCTTTGTTGGGTCAGCTCATGAGCTGTGCGAGTCCCTGGGAATCAAACCCGGGGCCTCCCATATGGTAAACAGGAGCCCAACCAATTGAGCCACAGCTGCTTCCCAGGAAACAGTTTCTTCATTATCCTGGGCACTACCCTATATGTCCTACAGCCAGCAGTCCATTGTCTCAGACAGCCTCACCTTTGACTGCTCTCCCACAGCATTCTGTAGGAGAGCTTTGTGAGTTGCCTTCTATATGTAGGGCAAGTTCTGTTATGTTGAGCCTGTGTAAGTATTGTGGTTCAGTCCCTCAGGCTGCCACCAGTCTGACACCAGCCAGACACATGTAAGTGCACAAGGGTTACTCTGCTTCTTCTAGAACCAGAACCAGGGACCCACACTAGGAGTGCTGGATGGCTCTGCACTGAGCTAGTGAAAGATTAGGGGAGGGGTCCAGCCAGGGCATCAAAAGATCCTATAGCTTTTAACTAGCGTTTTTCTTGCTTGAATGCTTGCCCTTTTTCTGTGAGCCTTTAACTGCTTTCTAGGGTTTTGTTTTGTTTCATTTTTTTTTTTTTTTCTCCAGCGTTTGCTGGCTTGTGGTACCTGCTTGTTGCAGCAGGGGCAGTGTCTAGATCATTGCGGCGGGGTCGGTGTCTATTTTGCTGCATTGGAGGCAGTATCTGCTCGTCTTCTTTTAGGAGGCACTGGGACTGGAACCTACCTCTCGTGGTAGGCAGGCACCCAACTGGTTGAGCCACATCCACTTTCTATCTCTGGAGTTTTGAGAAAGATGTTTCTGTCAGTTCTGGCTGGTTGTTCAAAGCTTCTGTCAGGGAATGAAGCCTTGAAGTTTCTCACTCTGCCGTCTTCATCAGGTGGGGCCATCAGCCTACACATTGTGTATTTTTTTTTAACTAGAAAAGTTGTGAGCTTACAAAACAATCATGCATAGCATACAGGACTCCCATACATCACCCCACCACCAGCACCTTACATTGTTGTGAAAACTTTGTTACAAATGATGAAATAACATCATCAAAATATTACTGCTACCTATTGTCTATAGATTACATTTGGTGTATTTTTTCTGTAAACCACCCTATTATTAACACCATGTATTAGTACTGTACATTTGTTATAGGTCATGAGAGAACATTCTTATATTGGTATGTAATATACCATCATCCACTACAGGGTACTCTGTGTTATACAGTTCCGTGCCTTGTACAGTCCATCTAAAGTGTACACTCAGTGGCTCTCAGTTTCATCACAGAGTTGTGCTGTCATCACTTCAGTCAATTTTAGAAAGATTTTATTATTCCAAAAGGAAAAATTCCATACCCCCTATATCTCCCTATTGTTGACCCTTAGCATTGATATAGTACCTTCTTTGCCATTGATGCAAAAATATTATACTATTACTGTTAACTATGTGTTACATTAGTTGTATTCTCATTTCAGTTTTAATTTGTATATCTCTAATAGTTAATGATGTTGAGTATCTTTTCCTGTGCTTATTGGCTATTTCATATCTTCTTTGGAGAAATGTCTATTGAAGTCCTTTGCCCATTTTTTAAAAATTGGGTTGTCTTTTTATTGTTGAGCTATGGGAGTTCTTTAAAACCTGATCAGATATATACTTTCCACATATTCCCCCCATTTTGTAGGTTGTCTTTTCACTTTATTTATAATGTCCTTTGATCAACAAGTTTTTAATTTATTATAGGCTTTTCCACTTTTGCAAAAAAAGAAAAAAGGCTGCTGGAATTTTGATCAGGATTGCAATGAATTTCTTTTTGGTAGTATTGACATCTTAACAATATTAAGTCTTCCAATCCATGAAATTGGAACATGGATGTCTTTCCATTTATTTAGGCCTTCTTTAGTTTCTTCCAGCAATGTTTTATGTTTTAAGTATACATGTCTTTTACCACCTTGGTTAAATTTATTCATAGGTATTTTATTCTTTTAGATGTTATTGTAAATGAAATTGTTTTCTTAATTTCCTTTTAGAGTGTTCATTACTGGCATATAGATACACAACTGACTTTTTTTTTAAGATTTTAAAAATTTTTATTTCTCTCCCCCCCTTGTTGTTTGTGCTCACTGTCTGCTCTCTGTGTCTGTTCGTCTTCTTTTTAGGAGGCACCTGGAATCGAACTTGGGACCTCCCATGTAGGAGAGAGGCCCCGAATCGCTTGAGCCACATCTGCTCCCGGCTTGTTGTGTCTCTCATTGTGTTTCCTCGTTGTGTCTCCTTGTTACATCATCTCACTCCATCTTGTTGTGTTAGCTTGTTCGCCGGCCTGTTGTGTCAGCTCACTGTCTTGCTCATCTTCTTTAGGAGGCACTTGGACCTCCCATGTGGTAGGTGGGCGCCCAACTGCTTGAGCCACGTCCACTTCCCCACAACTGATTTTGGCATGTTGATCTTGTACCCTGCAAATTTGCTGAATTTATAAATTCTAGTAGCTTTGTTGTAGATTTTTCTAATCAAGAAAGATTCTCTCAGTTTTTCTCAGCATATTTAAGTGTTCTTTGGCTTTCTCTAGCATTATTTTCTTACCTACCTCTGCTAGGTAGGTAAGAAAATAACAGTTTGCATTTTCAAAATCTGTCCATTATATCTGCTGCTCCCAAAAATCTATAACCCATTTGTGTCTTATTCATTTAGATATTTCTTCTAATATGCCTTTCATATTGCCTGGTAGGTGCAAAATAATTATTAACTGAATAAATGAAGAAATTTTAGCAGTATAAAAAGCATCTGAATTCATGATGAAATTATTATGAAAAGCTAGAAAATAGTAGAGCTAATAAGGTATTCAATAAGTTTGAGATCATGGAAGAATTGAGAGGTAGTATAAAGAGGACAGCTGGAAAATAATGTTATAACAATGGTGAAAATGTAGATACCAGAGGTTCTTATCAGAGTGAATTTAACTTTTTGCAATAGATTTCCTAGGTAGTATAAATAGTATTTTATTTGGAGTAAGGTATTGTTTCAAGGCAACTTTTTTTTTTTTAAACATTTATTTATTTACCCCCCTGCCTCATTATTTTAGTTTGCTGTCTACTCATTGTGTGTTTTTTTTTCTTCTTTTTTTTTTTTTTTTTCACTTTCCCACATTAACAACATCTCTCATTAATGTGGTACATTCATTGCAATTGATGAACACACTTTGGAGCATTGCCAGTAAGTGTGGATTAAAGTTCACATTGTAGTTTACATTCCCTCCCACACAATTCTGTAGGTTATCATAAGAATTATAATGGCCTGTATCTGTCATTGCAGTGTCATTCAGGACAATTCCCAAGTCCCAAAAATGCCCCCGTATTACTCCTGTTTTTCCCTCTCCCTGCCCTCAGAACCTCCAGTGGCCACTGCCTCCACATCAATGATATGATTTCTTCCATTGCTTGAATCACAATAAGTCTATAGTAGAATACCAGTAAGTCTACTTTAGTCCATAGTCCATTCCCCTATCCTGAAGATTCTGGGATGGTGATGTCCACTCCACCTCTAATTGAGAGGGGGCTTCGATCCCATAGGGCTGATGGATGGGACTCTCTTCCTTGCAGTTGTAGACTCTCTCGGTTCCTTGGTATGGTGGTTGTCCAGCATCACCTCCTTGTTAGTTGTCCTGGGTGAGACCAATGAACTGGAGAGTAGGTGTTGCAACTCCGTTGAGATTCAGGGCCCAGATGGCACATAGACAGCCCAAAGATTTAAGTCTTTTGGACATACACCTACCAACTCTAGTAGGTATAAAATATTGTATTATTGTACTTTTAGTTTGTAACTGCTTTTTTTTTGGTTCCACTATATGACTTAAAAGGCAAATGTAGTTAAAAGGGGAAATGTTAGGTAGTATATATGGTGCTAGACTAAAATATTTTTTTAAAAATTCCTTGGAACTGCACAACACATTGAACTCTAAGTTAAATCAAGGACTATAGTTAATAGTAAAATAATTAAAATGTGCTTTCATCAGTTGTAACAAATGTACCACATAGGCAATGTGTTAATAATAAGGTGGTGTATGGGAATCTTGCATTTTATGCATGATTATTCTTTAAATCCACAAATTCTCTAATAAAAAATTTACACAAAGAATGGAGAGGTAAAAAAATATATATTCTTCCTAAGCAAAATGTGTCCACCTGGTTTTTCTTAGTATTTATTAAGTGATTTTTGAATAGAAAATTATAGTAATTTAAGGATCAGTATTCATATTAATTGCTTTTAGCACTCTCTCAAATAGAAGGACAGAAGAGCCATGTGTAGGGAAACCACAACTGAGTCCAACTCTGTCACACAGGGGAGCATAAATTCCAAAGTAGGCAAGGCAAATTCCACTGGCAAGGCACCTAACTCCTGAGCTGTCTGCCTTGACTATAGTGTCTGGATGTCTCCAGAGCCCTTAGGAGCCCTGCTATTTGGGGTAGTATCTACTTTGGCAGTCAAAGAGATCCTGCTGAGATGTGCTGTAGCAGTTTGGCAGTTTGATATAGTTATGAATACCAAAAATAGATACTGGGTTATATTTGTAAACTGGTCTGTTAATCTGGGCACGATTAAGTTATGATAAGGGCATTGACTGGGCCACATCAGTAGGGCACTGACCCCACCCCTTGGTGGGTGGGGTCTCAAAGATAAAAGGACATGGCAAAGGACAGAGTTAGAGTGATTTTTGAGTTGGAGTTTTGATGTTGGAGTTTTAATGCTGGAGCCCAGGGAAGCAAGCACACAGAGAAGCTTGGTCGTGAAGAAGGAAAGAAGGCCCCAGGAAGAGATGAGCCATTCACCTTATGTCTACAGCTGGCCTGGTGGAGAGAGGCAAAGCCTAGAGAGCCTCATAGTCTACAGCTGACCTTGTGGAGGAAACAGAGAAGCTGAGCCCGGAGACAGCCAGCCCTGGGAAGAGAGGAACTCAGCCATCTTGCTCCAACATGTGGCAATAAACTTTGGTGAGGGAAGTAACTGATGCTTTATGGCCTAGTAACTGTGGATTTCTACCCCAAATAAATACCCTTTATAAAAGCCAACTGATTTCTGGTATTTTGCATCAGCACCCCTTTGGCTGACTAATACACGTGCATAAGCATAACCTCTGGAATGCCCTCCTGACTCACTTTGAAGTCTCTTAGCCATATAAACTTTATTTGGTAAAAGTCTTTTTTCAGTTGCATTGCTGGTTGGTGCTTGATGCCAGGGAAGCTCATCCCTGGGAGTCATGTCCCACGCTGGGGGGAAGGTAATGTATTTCAATGCTGAGTTTGACTTAGAGAGAGGCCATGTTTGAGCAACAAGAAGGGTCTCAGTAGGTAACTCTTAGGCACCCTATAATACTGGCAAAGTTTCAATTTCAAGTGTAAAGATTCATCAGCAAAGTTTTCAGTATCAAGGGCCTGTCAATGGACCATCCTCCTTCACTAGTTATTGCTCTGGTACTCAGGGGATTCTTATGTTCCATTAGAGAATGTGGCTGAGCTCCCCAGGATGCGAATTCGATATTCTTTTGGTTATTGTGTGAATCTCCACTCACCGTGACAATGCTCCATGAACATCTGAACACATTTATATGCCTTATATGTATGCCCAGGTCATGTATCCCCCATCACTGACACCCTGCATCAATGATCCTCCCCTGCCACAGTTGTAACCCTTCTGTGATCCAAAATCTCTTCAAAAATGAAGCCAATAAAATAGCCAAATACACTTAATAAGAAAATGAAATAGTAATGATAGTTTTAAAAATAAGAAATAAAATATAAAAAATTTAAAAAGATAAAAATAAAAAATTTGGGGGATAATAAAAAATAATGAAAAAATATTTTAAAAGTTTTTTTGACATTTTGCCTTTCATCACTGAAAGATCTGTTGTCCTGTATGTACAGTGACATTTTCTTCTGTCTATTCCCCCAGTGTCTTAACTTTTTTCAAATAAGTTTTAGGTTACAGAAAAGTCACATACTGAATACAGGGGACTCTCATATACCCAACACCTTCCCCTATTAATAATGTTGTATATGTGGATGGTACGTTTGTTACAACTGATGCACAAATATTGAAACATAGCTACTATCCATGGTCAATGGTTTACATTATGGTTTACATTTTGGGCCATACACTTTTATAAATTTTAATGAAATTTAACATGGCCTGTATCCATCATAGCAAGATCATGTAGAACACTTCCAGCACCCCCAAAATACCCCCTGTTCCATCTATTCCACTCCTCCCTCCCTCTCCCCTTGGGACCTATGGTAACCACTAGGCTTCATAGTTACTTACAACAGCACTGAGGGCTTGACACACTGGTCTGTCCTTCCTCAAGGCAACTTTTGCATACATTTTTACCTAGGAGAGATTCTTCATTAATATTAGCATGTAGTAACACATATCCTTGGAAATCAGGGAATGAGTCTTAAAGTATTGGCAGGCAGGCTCAAAAATATTGAGAGAGTGCTAAAAGCAATTAATATGAATACTGATCCTTAGATTACCATAATTTTCTATTCAAAAATCACTTAATAAACACTAAGAAAAACCAGGTGGACACATTTTGCTTAGGAAGAATATATATATTGTTTACCTCTCCATTCTTTGTGTAAATTTTTTATTAGAGAATTTGTGGATTTAAAGAATAATCATGCATAAAATACAAGATTCCCACATACCACCTTATTATTAACACATTGCCTATGTGGTACATTTGTTACAACTGATGAAAGCACAGTTTAATTTTTTATTATTAACTATAGTCCTTGATTTAACTTAGAGTTCAATGTGTTGTGCAGTTCCAAGGAATTAAAAAAAATTTTTTTTTTAGTCTAGTACCATATATACTACCTAACATTTCCCCTTTTAACTACATTTGCCTTTTAAGTCATATAGTAGAACCAAAAAAAAAAAAAAAACAGTTATAAACTAAAAGTACAGTAATACAATATTTTATATTTACCAATGTAGTTACCTTTACCAATGTTCTTTATTTCTTCTAATGGCTTCTGGTTACTTACTGTCTGGTTTCATTTGTTTCAGCCTGAAGGATTCGCTTAGCATTTCTTGTAGGGCAGGTAATGTTCTCCATCAGTTTTTCTTTTATTTGTCTGTAAATGTCTTAATTTCTCCTTCATTCTTTTTTTTTTTAAGATTTATTTATTTATTTATCCCCCCCCCCTTGCTGCTTGTGCTCGCTGTGTCCATTTGCTTTGCATTTTTCTGTGTCTGTCTCCATTTTGTTGGGTCATCTTGCTGTGCCAGCTCACTGCGCCATGTGGGCTAATTTGCTTTCACCAGGAGGCCCTGGGAGTTGAACCCAGGCCTCCCATATGGTAAATGGGAGCCCAACCAATTGAGCAACAGCCACTTCCCATCCTTCATTCTTGAAGGATAGATTTGCTGGACATAGAATTCTTGGTTGACCAGGTTTTTCTTTAATGACTTTAAATATGTCATACCATTGCCTTTTGGCCTTGATGAGAAATTGGCTGTTAACCTTACTGAGGATACATTGTACTGACATGTTGCTTCTCTCTTGCTGCTTTAAAAATTCTTTCTTTGTCTTTATTTTGACAATTTCCTTATAATGTATCTGTGAGGTTATCTCTGTGAGTTTATTCTGCTTGAAGTCTTTTGAGCTCTTTGGATGTGTATATTCACCTTTTGTAAGATTTGGGAAGTTTTCCCATTATTATTTCTTTAAATACTCTTTCTGCCCCTTTCTCTCTCTCTTGTCCTTCTTGGACTCCTATGATGCATATTTTGATATGCTTGTTGTTGTCCTACAGGTCCCTCAGGCTCAGCTCATTTTTCTTCATTCTTTTTTTCCTTTCTGTTCCTCAGACTAGATAATTTCAAGTGTCTTCTTCAAACTCATTGATCCTTTCATCTGCCTGTTCAAATCTACTGTTGTGTCCCTCTAGTATTTTCATTTCAATTATTGCAGTTTTCAGCTCCAGAATTTGTGTTTGATTCCTTTTCATAATTTCTATTTTTTTGTTTTGCACAGACATTTTCCTAATTTCCTTTAATTCTTTGCCCATGGTTTCTTTTAGCTCCTTGAACATATTTAAAGTAATTGATTTAATGTCTTTGACTAATACATCCCATGTATGAGCTTCCTCAGGGATGGTTTCTGTTAAATTCTTTTATTTTTTCCTGAAAATGATCCACACTTACCTCTTTCTTGTGTGTTTTGTAATTTTTTTTTTTTTTTTTTGAGAACTGGACATTCTGAGTATTATATTGTTAACTCTGAAAGTCTAATTTTTCCTGTCCTCTGAGATTGCTGGTTAATTTTTTGTTTGTTTTGTTTTTCTTGTTGAGGGCTAGACCCATCCATCTGTGACTTTTTCAAATGAGTTTTGCTCCCAAAGAAAAGTAAAGGAAAAAATGTACTCTCTTTAAGACTCCTCTGCCTTTTCTGCCTGTATGGGGTTGAATCAATGGCTGATCTCCATGCTATCCTCCCCAGGAATCAAAAGCAGCTATCAGCAATCAGACCACACACTTTGTTTTTGGAGGACAAACTCGTATGCTCAACGTGGCACCAGCAAGCTGCACCAGGATAGCAGGCTGCAGTCCCAACAGATGCCTGCCACACATGGCTTGGGAATGGGTGATGATAGCTACTACAGGAAGGTGAAATTCACTGATATTTACCAAAATTTACCAGTCTCTTTATCCATATCTTCCCTGGAAGATGCAAGTGTTCCACTAGACCCCAAAGTTCCAAGGTAGTTGATTCAGATAGTTTCTGCCAGTTCAATAGTTGTTTTGGTGGATGTATACCAATTCTTAGAGCTTTCTACTCTGCCATCTTCCCACCTCAATGGTAGTTTTATGACAGTCCATCCTTTCCCAATTCTAGAGCCCTTGTCAGACTTCCAGAGTGGGACACTGAACTTGGGTCTGAAACAATCAATGGCTATCATTGCTCCAGCTCCAATGAGTGGTTCAGAGATGTGTAGAAAAGTCCAAACAGCAGCAGTAAAACATGATGAGACAAGAAAAGGAGAAGATTTAGGTCATTAAGCTATCCTAGCGATCTCTCCTACCACTTCCAACAAAGAGCCCAAGAAACAGAAACTGTGCACATGAATCCAGCTGTGCCTGAAACTGGTATGCTCTGTCTCTTTTTTTGGCTATGTGAACCAATAAATGCCCTTTTTGCTTAAGCCATTTTGAATTTGGTTTTCTACTTTGGCAAAAGAAAGATTCTGGATTGATATTCTCCCTGAGCCTCCCTTTCCTTACCTGTAAAATGAGGCTCATGATGACACCTTGCAGGGTTTAGAAAAAACAGTGACAATGAAAATAAAGGAGAAAGCACAGAGTACATGACCATGAAATACTATGAAAAGTAATACTGTGAGAGGCAAAAACAAGGTGTGGCAGTTTGATATTATTTATGAATTCCATAAAGATATATTGATCGTGTTTGTAAACTGGTCTGTTCTCTGGGCATGATACACCTTTGATTGTATTAAATTTAGAGTTTTCACTTTTACTTTATTAAATCAAGATTAGGGCTTTGGTCGGACCACGTTATTAGGGCGTGCAGGGTTGATTCCCCACCCCCTTGGTAGGCTACATAAACAGACACTCAATTAAGAATACAGAGAAGTAGATACACAGAAAATGACACGGCAGAGGAGAGAACTTGGCTTTGACCCTGGAGCCCCGGGAAGAGTGATGAACCTGATAGTTTACAGTTGACCTTGTGAAGAGAACAGAGCAGCTGAGCCTGGAAAGAAACAAGCCCCAGGAAGAGAGACGAGCCTTATGCCAGCCTATAGCTGAGATTGGAAGAGGCTGGGACCATGGAACCTTAAGAGGAAGAAGGAAGGCCGAACCCTTGCAGACATCACCCACCATCTTGCTTCAACACGTGGCAAATGACTTTGGGTAAGAAAGTACCTCTTACGGTATCTTGAGTTGGACTCCTTAGGGTCTCATGACTGTAAGCTTCTACCCCAAATAAATACCCTTAATAAAAACCAACAGATTTCTGGTACTTTGCATTAGTATCCCTTTTGGCTGACTAATACAAAAGGTGTGGGAGTCCTCTGGAGGCCCTTCTGTGTTCACAGCAGGCAGCTAAGGTCAGTGTTCAGTGAAAGTTGGTGCTTAGCTTGGACTGTCTAGAGTTACCCTGCTGTAAGGGAAAGCTGGCCTCTTCAGTCTCTTTGAGCCTGTGACTTTTCTCTAATGAGTGCTCAGTGACCCGGTTTTTTTAGCCAAGCAGGAGGAAAAGAAAAGTCCTCCTTCAGGCCAGAGATGAAGCTTCTCACCTCTTTCTCTTTACTTTGACAATTATTTGTATTGTTTTTAAAATCTAAATTGTTTTTGAAAGTATGGAGGGTAAATGTTGTAAACAAAATAAACATGAAATGACTGTGTTTTCAATTTTGTGATGGTCATCTCTATGTTGCTTTGGAAAAATAGGAAATAAAGCTATAAATTTTTAACTTTAATTAGGAGCTACTTTGGGATATTTAAGAAGAATGAGAAACTTTATGCACATAAAGACCTGCCAAGTGTTCCAAAAGTCTCATTCTCCTCTTTGAGAAAACAAAAATTAGAGGTTAAAAGGACTTCCTGGTAGAAACTGAGTTTTGAATAGCAAAATAAATATGGAAGTGGAGATGGGGGCTGCCACATTTTACTTCCCCAGGCTCCTTGAGGTAGCTTAGTTCCTAATTACAAGAGAGAAAAGGTGGCTTTGAATAGCCATTTTGCTGCTTCAAGTACATAATACTTGTTATTAAAGAAGTCCCTGCCTAGTCTAATTGCTAATTGTGAGACTAGAGCACCTACAGTCACTTTAACAGTACGCCTGAGAGATCTTGAGCAAAATTAGAAATGGCATCAAACGCCACTGAAAAGTAGATCTTTACAATGCCTGTCCTCAGTGTGTCCTTCAGGGCCCTCTAGTCCCTGTGGGCTCTATCCGGGGATTCTTTCTTCTTCTTACTGTCTCTGCTGCAGCCAGGATAGCTTTCTTTCACTTCCTCTTACCCTGAGGCATTTACCTATACTGTTGTCTCAGCCTGAAATATTTGCTAGCCTTCCTTCCCTCCTTAACTCTACCCATCATGCATATTTCCTCAAGAAGGGTTTTCCCTGATTCCCTACCCCACAACAGGTCAGTCCTCCTGACAAATGGCCTTAGAAAATAGGTATGATCCTTCATAATTTTGATCTCAGTAATTATATATTTATTTGTGTGAGTGTTTGTTTAGTGTCTATCTTTTCTACAAGGTAATAAAATTTGTAACAGCAGGGACTTTGTCTATTATGCTCACAAGATTGTACTCCCATCAAGAGTGCTAGAGAAAAATGGCGGTCACTGGGTTGCTGGGACTGATGATTGGAGGCAGGAAGTTTATTGGGAAGCTCTCCCAACAGAGGGGGTCTGAAGAATAGACTTCAGCCCACCTGTGGAAGGTGGTCGATATGAATTTATACAGTACATCAATAGAAGAGGAAACTGAGTATAGCCTGGGGCCAAATGGCCAGTGGGGAGTGGGTTAGGAGGACTTGGAATGTGGGAGGGGTTGGAGAGGGAGTGATGGCCCTTACCTGCTCCATTTTGTTTATTCTTGAGAGGGGATGAGCTGCCCTGTTGGCTGCAGCTTGCTCAATCAGTTAGGTGGGTTATGGCTGGAGGCTTCCTTTCCTCAACCTATGCCACAGGGGCATTGATTCAGGGTCCTATGACCTGTCATTGCAAACCTCCTAAGGGGGAAACTAACAAAGAGTGTAAAGTCCAGCATATAGTATGTATTTAGTAAATTCTTGTTGAATGAATAACTTAGTATAAAAGGCACATTTCATCCACTTAGTGGAAAACCCTTGGCTTTGTCTCATTGTAAAGAAGCAAATACTTGAAAACCTAATGAACAAGGGCTTAGACAAGTAGGTTTTGCTTCCAATGTCTTGGAAAATTTTCAAACATACAAAATATTTCAAAAGATTTTAGTGTGAACATCATATGCCCATCACTTAGATTGTACCATTGATTTTTTACTTTTTTCCTTATCACTTATCTATCCTTCTAGCCTTCCCTGTATCTATCCATCAATCTTACCTTTTTTTTACAAATGCATTTCAAAGTAAGTTGCAGCATCAGCATATATTACCCTAAATTTTTCAGCATACACATGATTAAATAGAGCTGACTATTTGCTTAATATTCTTGGTTGAGGTAAAATTTAAATTCAATAAAATGTTCAAATCCTAAGTATACCATTCAATAGGTTTTGGCATATATAAACCCTTGAATAAATCAAACCCCTATCAAGATACAGACTATATCATCAACCTAGAAAGTTACTCCCATTTTCCTTTTATGTTAATCCTCACCCTTACCTCCTAGAGGCAACCACTGCTCTGATTTTTTTTTCCACCTTAGGAGAGTTTTGCCTTTTCCAGAGCTACATATCAATGAGCTCCTACAGTAGGTTTTCCTTTGTGTATTTGCTTCCTTCACTCAGCATGTTTTTTGAGATTCATCCATGTTGTTACATTTATCAATAATTTGTTCCTTTTTAATGCTGATTAACATTCTGTTGAATGAATATACCACAATAGTTTATTTACCTGTTTGACAGACATTTGTCCCCCCTCCCCAGCTTGAACCTATTATGTACAAAGCTACTATGAATATTCTTGCACAAGTCTTTTTGTAGACATATGTTTTCATTTTTCTTGGGTAAATATGTAGGATTAGAAATACTGGCATCGCTTCTCGGCCTTTTGGCTAAGATCAAGTGTAGAAATACTGGGTCATAGACTGAGTATGTTTAGTTTTACCAGACCTCTTTTCAATGTGATTGCACTATTTTACACCTCCTCCAATAATGTGTGAGAATTCCAGTTGCTTTACAATCTCACTCATATTTGGTGTTTAGTCTTTTTAATTTTATTTATTCTGGTGGGTTGTGAGCTATACCCCTCCCCCTGCCATTTCCACCTCCTATACATATTCTTTACAGAGGCAGGCTAGGACTGGGGTAGGTAATCAACAAAGCTCTTGGAGACTCAGGTGCTTTCTAGCATTCTGTTCTTGCCTCTTAGTGAACTGGCCATTGTTCCCATGAATGACACCTGTGGTAGGCAGCCTCTAAAATGTCTCCTAATGATCCCTGCCTCTTAATTTTCTCACCCGTATGTAATCCCTTCTCATTGAGTGTGGGCTGGATTTATTGACTTGCTTCTAATGAATAGAATATGACAAAAGCCATGGGATACCACTGAGATTAGTTTATAAAAAGGCTTCTGTCTTGTGTATTCTCTCTTGTTCTTTATTTCTTGGATGGCTCATTCCAGGGGAAGGCAGCTGCTATGTTGTGAGGCAGTCCCATGAAGAGGGCCACGTGGTGAGACAGAGGCCTGCCAACATCCACTGATTGAGCTTAGAAGCATATCTCCCCCTAGTGGAGTCTTCAGATGAGACTTCAAAGGCAGAGACACTAAGCAAAGCCACACCTGGATTCCTGACCCACAGAAACTGAGATAATAAATGTTTGTTGTGTTAAGCTCTTAAGTTTTTGGGGTAATTTATTATGTAACAATAAATAATACAACCTCTCATTATCTCATTGTTACAAGAGATGTACCTTTAGGGCCTCATGTTCTTGTTCCAGGCAGTAAGAGAAAGTATGAAAGGCAAGCAAAAGACAAAGAGATTTTTTTGGGGGAGGAATCTGTCCATTTTTATCAGGAAATCACAAACCTTGCCAGAAACCCCACCCAGCAGATTTTGGTTTATGTCTTATTGGCCAGAAGACCACTATGGCCACATGACCACTCAAAACTGGAAGGTGGCTAGAGAGAAAGGGGATTTGAATGGAGTTGCATTAGCCAGCTCTCAGGGTCTGCCATATCAACCATTCCATAAACCCCACACAGTTAAAGGCCTCTCCCTCCACACCCACCCCAGCCAAGTGGCCTTTCTGGGACATTTTCAGAGAAAGTACCCATTTAAACGAAACTTTCAAAAAGCTGTCCTCAGACTGACCTCAGGCTACAGGGCTTGGATTTCTGATTGACACTCTACTCCAGTTTCATCAGGAGAAACTCAGGTACTGTCTTCTTTTCTACTTCTGTTCCTCCAGTCCCTTGCAATAAAAACTTGAAAGTCATCCTGGAAACGTCCTTGGTCCCCTCACCCCCACAGCAAAATAGCCCCTCAAGTCTTGCTAATAGGGTGTCCATTTTTTTCACCCCCACTCCTTCCTTTCTTTGTACTGTCCTTCCTCTTCCCCTGCCTCAGGTCTGACACCTGCAGCATTCTGCTAGACTTCAAATCTGATCTTGTGACTCCACAACCTAAACCATTTATTGCCCCTTTTCCCTCAGGATGGAGCCCAAAGTCCTTCCCATGGTACCAAAAGCCCTGCAGAGCTGGATATGGCCCATCCCTCCATCCTTATCTCTCTTTCCTGACTTGGTGTATCCACAACACTAAACTGCTGGCCTCCCCTTCTTTGCCTACACTGTCCTATCTGTCTGGTAGGTCTTCTCCTTTGGTTAGGCAACTCCACTTCATCCTTAGGGATTCAGTTGAGGAGACATCTCTTCTAGGAAGCCTTCCAGAATCTGCAACTCCCCCCACGGTGGATCAGGTGGCCTCCACAGTAGCTGTGAACAAGTCTTTTCCCCTTTTCTTGGGGAAAAGGCCATACTACATTGACTTAGTAGGAAATTCAAATAATACAAGAGGATGTGGAATGGAAAGTAAATCTCTCTCCCATCCTTGTCCTCCAATTCCTTTTCCAGGTTCTTGTGTTTCCGAAGATAGTCAACATATATGCAAGCATATATGTTTATATTATTTTTGCACAAATAACATTCTAAACATGGTGTTTTGTCCCTTTGTTTTAACACTATATCTTGAATATCATATAACTTCATATAGATCTATCTCATTCTTTTAAAAAACTTGTATGCATATCTTAATTTTCTCAAGCACTTTCATGTTGATGGGCACCTGGGCTGAAATTTTGTTCTGACCACTATGCTGCATCTTGGAACATTTTTGCACAATTGCATTTGAGCAGAGGTGGAAGTGCTAGGTCAAAGGGTAATTGGATTTTAAATTTTGATACATATTGTCTACTAAAGAGAGCCAGCTGATTTACCCTTTCCAGCAAACAACCCAACTCCACTGTATTCGAATGTTACACCATCTGCACACTAGAATGTGTGTTCTTTGAGGACAGGTACCTAGTAATATTCACATTTGTCTGACAGAATTGGCCCTGAATAAATATTTTAGTGACTTAACGAATTTAATCTCTCGCAGCACCGAGTCCAGGGCTTGGCATCCTATAGGTTCAGCAAATGTCCATGATAATTCCTCAATGGTTAGATTTGCTAGCATTACTGAGGTTTATAAAATGCTAGGATAAATGCTCAACACTTTGCCTCCCCCTTCCTCTTTCACTCTCACTTTCTCCTCTCCCCAGGGAGGGGCGTGTCTAGCTAGCACCACCGCCCGCCCTCTTTGTGCATTCGTTGGTGGAGCTGGACACCCGTTAGCGCCGAGCCCCGCCCAAACCACGCCCCTACGCGGTCCTCCAGGTTGGGAGAAGGCGTTGCCGTTGTCACGTCGGGGGATCACGGGGACATTATCCTTTCGTGGGGGCCCTCGGCAGGCTCCAGTCCGTCTCGGACTTGAGACCGTGGGTCGGTGTGGGGAGCTCGGGCCGCGTACCCCAGAAACCAGCCCGCGAGGCCAACGGCGCGGGGTGCCCCGCCCCCTCGCACGCCCCGCCCCCCACGCAGGCTCCGCGCGAGCTCGCGCACGCGCGCCCGTAGGCTTCAGAGCCCAGTTGCGGACAGTGGGGACAGGGCGGGCGGGCGCCAGGCGGCTGAGGAACAAGGGGAGGAGCCCGAGACGCCGCCGCCGCCGCTGCCGCTGAGGGGAGAGGAGCATGTCTGCAACTCGAGCCAAGAAAGTGAAGATGGCCACCAAATCATGCCCCGAGTGCGACCAACAGGTGGGCGCCGGGGTCGGGCGTGCGAGTCGGCGGGGCTGGCGGACGCGCGGGCGGGCGGCGGTTGTCCCGCGGCAGTTGGCTGTGGAGAGGCCGCCTCGCCGGGGTCCGGGGGGGTGGAGGGCGCCGCCCTGGCGGTGGTCAGATGGGCGAGTGGGTCCTTCTTGTGGCCCGGAGGCGTGGGAGGGGGCGTGGGTTTGTCGTGAGCGACTGGGCGCCCTGTCCAGACCCTGTCGGCTCCGGGTGACAGCAGCGGGAGCCAGAGGCACCGGCCGCAGTGGACCAGCTCAACCCCTAAAGCCCCCAGTAGCCCCCTTTTGCTCCGGTGCGAATGCCCGATGTGCCCGACTCTGACTCCAGCCCCTGGCTACCAAAGCCCCCTCCTGCCACGCAGGGTTGCTTTGTTCCCATTTCAGACGTGTACGGCGGACTCCTAACTGGCCCCTCCCCGCCCCCCACGGCGACCTGGACGAACGCTGAAATGTGACAAAAGAGACGGCAATGTGATTTTAAGTTTCGGCGAATTTGGAGATTTTTTTCCTAAATATATTTTTATTAGATACATTTATTTATTTTTTCCCTGTTGTAATTGTGAGTCCTGTTCTTTACATTGTTTTAAATAGAACATTATTGAATAACGTCCCCCCGCGGCATCCACTGTTATAAATTTGGCATGTCTGCATCCAGATCTTTTAATATACATGTAGTTTTGTGAATTTTGGATGACTACTTTCTTTACTGAATTCATATCATAACTGTAATTTAAAAAATACCAGTTTGCTGTTTTCTACATTTAAACATGAGATTCCTTTTAACTAGAATAAAAAATGTTATTTTAAGCCTTACAGCCTAATGAGTTAATACTCTTCATTTAAAACCATTCATAAGACCCTCTTTTCATGCCAACATGCAGATCTGAGTGTGTTTTTCCTTTTCCACTGTGTGAATTTTTTCGAAATGACTCCCTCTCTCACCTCCCCCTTTCCTTTTCTTATAAAGAGTAATTTGAAATGACTGCAGACTTAAAAAACAAAACAAAACTGATTTTAGTGCATTCTTTAGGGAATACTCTTGTGAGTTGACCAAATCTGTTACTTATTTTGTTCACTATTTTTCATGGACAGTGTTAGAAATGCCCATGAGAGAAACATTGTGCCACAGTTTTTTCAGCACTACCAGTATACAGCATAAAAACAATTTAGTTATATTTTCCAAAGTAAAGAATTAATTCCAGTCTTATCTTTAATTTAATTAAATTCTTACAGAATTGGGCTTTGAGATATGTTGTTTTGCAGGAGATTAATTTCAGTATTTAAATCATTTCCATTCCAGTTAATTGTGTGGAAGTATAAGGTTTACCTGGTATGCATTATGCATTCCAGTTTCTGTAGGGCACAAGTTGTTGCAAATCCTGACCTTCTTTTACTTGGCATAAAGTAACCTTTCAGGAAGAAAACCTGTTTTTAATATCCTGGTTAAAGAAAGAGGAAAGAAAGATAAATTTGTAGGAATCCCTAACAACTGTTCAACAAAGTGTTACCAACATTTTGTTTGGAAAGATTACATTATTTTGTTGCGCACATACACTCACATTACTTACATTCTTTTGTATAAAATTAGCTGCTATGTAATTTAAAATGTTGATTTATTATTTTTTTTTACTGGGAGGTCCCGGGGATCAAATCCAGGTCCCTCCATATGGGTGACGGACACCCAACCATTTGAGCCACATCCGTCCCTCCCTGGTTTATTATTTATTCTAAATAATTAAGAGAACATAACATGTATGAGAGCTAAACTTTTGGTGATTTTTAAAAAGTGATTTTTCTGAGCTAAAGAAAAATTTTTATTATAAATATATTTAAAATATAGTGTAGCTATCATTATTTAAAACTACAATCTTCTTTTAGTTATAAACTAGAAAAATTATCAGATTTTTTTAAAACTACATATTAGAATACTGCTGTGATTCTAAGTAGCCCAAAAAATATTAAATTAAAATTTAGATATAGTCTATATATAAAACTTGAGATTTCCCCAGTTAAATAGATTTCCATATGCTTTGTGTATGTGTATGAAGTTTAAAAACACAGGTACAGAGACTAGCAAGGAAGAAAGAGCTAGGAGATTCCCAGTTGCCTTATAACATCCCCTTTGCAGGCCTCTATTGAAAATGTAGTTCTCAAATATCAAAACCATACTACTTTTCATTTTCAAGGGGCTTTACATCCATTACTCAAAATTTACTGAAGCATTTTCTGTGTAGTAGTAGTCAGGATTCTTTTCTGGTATCTTTTGTATGGGTTTCTGTTTTTGCCTTAATTTTATTTTATAGAGTAGATTTTTTTTCCATTTAAAGAAGTTTTAAGTGACATAAGCAAATTTGTCTTGCTGTAGGTAACTTTGATTCTCTTAGCAGCAGAGAATATAAATGACTTCTCTATAACATGGTTATTTTAGAACCTTTTTGGTAGTGACACAATATATGACCAAGATTTTTTTTCTTGAAGCTTTTTACCTGTTTTACTTGTAAAGCATACAAACAACCTAAATATACTTTTCAGAGAGTGAATTAATAAAATACATCCACAGTAAACCATCAGTAAAGAATAATTTGGTATGTTTTTGTTTGTTTCATTTTAAAAGTCTGAAAGTGTAGCATTATCTTAAGTATTATCAAATGAAATTTAAAGGAAGTTTAGGCTATTTGTTTAAAATGTAAATTATAATTAATTTAGTGAGATTAATATTACCAAAGTTGTCTAACTTGAAATATGATTCTTTTTCAAAGGCTCTGGGTGGTGGTAATAGTGGGTGATTGTTTTTTTTTTTTAATATATTTTTCAATTGTTTTTAAAGATACTTAAATTACATTAATGTTACATAAAAAAGATAGGGATTCCCATAAGTCCCGCTTCCCATACCTCCCACATTTTCCCACATGAACGACGTCCTTCATTAGTGTGGTACATTCATTGCAGTTGATACATGCATTTTGGTGCATTGCCACTGAGCATGGATTATAGTTTACATTGTAGTTTACAGTCTCTCCCACATAATTTTGTAGGTTATGGGAAGATATATAATGGCCTATATTTGTCGTTGCAATGTCATTCAAGACGATTCCCGAGTCCTGAAAATGCCTCCATATTACACCTGTTTTTCCCTCTCCTTGCCCTCAGAGTCTCCAGTGGCCACTGCCTCCACATCAATGTTGTAATTTCTTCCATTGCTAGAATCACAATAGGTGGTTGTTTTTTTAGAGGAAAGACTCTTGAGTGAATTAGCTCATGCACATGAATGTTTCTTGAGCATAAAACACTTTCATTAGGGGATAAAAATTAACCTGTCAGTTGAAATAGTGTTTGTGCATTCTGGATTCCAAAGTTAAATGTATAATTCACATCTAACTGCAGCACTCTTTATTAGTTCTGGATGGATATAGGTTGCTATTGTTTTCTTGTATATAAGACAGAGCACTTATTCTTTTGAAATTTATTGAATTTCAGTGGCTAGAAGAAAATGCTTGCTGAGTAGCAAAGGTTCTGTGGCATAAGAACATCATGTTCTTGTGTTTTTTGGAGAGCACTAATTAAAACAATTTTCATTACTGTGAATGTGTTTAATGATGTGTTTTGGTGTAAAGGAAATGAGTCAGTACCTTTCAGCTTGGTTTCTATGAAGATCTGAAATTTATAAAATGACAAACAACTATTTTGGGCAGATTTTACATTATTAAAAAAAAAACTTATTACATTTTAAGCCATGGTTCAGTCATGAAGGAACCTCATCCCTTTTTAAATAAAGCAAGCTGTTAGACATATCAGGAGTTGAATTATTTTGATAGGATTCATTATTATTTCTCTTAAAATTAGTGATCCTTTGTTCAGTATTTTTATGCAAAGAAAAAGAACTCTTCTGTCAATATTTCACCTTATTAGACCAAGTATTTAGAATATGAGGCATTCTGTACATATATGGATAAAAAGCTTTATAATTATAAGTAAACTTTTACACAAAGAAAAAATGGACAGATGGAATGTATTTTACAGATGGGACTGTAATTTTCTGACTGTGTAATTATTCTGTGAGTACTTTTTTGTTGGTTTTAACTTTTGGTTTTTGGTGAACATGTCTTGATTCTAAGGATCAGTAAGGTTAATATTTGTGAAGTGATTATGGGGGAAAATCTAAAAATTTTTTTTCAGTGATTTTCAATAAAATTTTTTGACTCAAAATTTTTTATCTTTTTATTTTTAAAGATGCTTTATATTACATAAATGATACATCGAAAATATAGGAGGGTTCCCATATAACTCATCCCCTTCCCCTCCTACACTTTTCCCCATTAACAATATCTTTCATTGGTGTGGTACATTTGTTAAAATTGATGAACACATATTGAAGCATTGCTACTAACCATGGGCAATAGTTTACATTATAGTTTACACTTTGCAACATACATTTTTATAGGTTTTGACAAAATGTATAATGTCCTGTATCTATTATGGCAGTGTCATTCAAAACAATGCCAATGTCCCGAAAATGCCCCATGTTACAACATATTCTTCCCACTCCCTCCCTTCACCTCTGGTGACCAGTCCCTTTATATCACTATTACAAGATCTTCCATTGCTAGAATAATAAAGTCTACTTTAGTCCATAGTTACATTCCCCCCTTACGTTTGTTCATTCCTGTCTTGAGGATTTTTGGATGGTGATGCCTACTCTGTTTCTGACTAAGAGGGGTCCTTGATCCTGTGGGGCAGATGGATGGAACTGTCTTGTTTGCAGTTTGTAGATACTCTCTGTTTTTTGGGATAGGCGTTGTTTATCGTCATCATTTTGTTAGTTGTCCTGGGCGAGCCCGATGAACTGGAGAGTGGGTGTTGCAACACTGCTGAGATTCAGGGCTCAATCAGCATATGAACAGGCCGAATTTTCCATAAAATTTAGTTTAAAACATATGTGTAGGCTCATAGACTGCTTGAAGTAGAGAAGGAAATTATAAATATTATACAGATGAGGAAATAGACGCATGAAAGAGCTTAAATGTTTTGTCCAAGGTCTTTCTGGAGCTGAGAGTAAAAGAACCTAGATCTCAACTGCTGCCTTCTCTTGCAGTTCCTCATGCTTATATTATACTTTTGCTCTGAAGCTGGTTGTTATAAACTATTCATTTTCTGTCAGTGGTGCTGGGCATCTTCCCTCTCATGCTAGAACCCTGAGAGTCATTTTCACTTCTTCCTGCTTTACCACTAATAGTCAGTTTGGGCTTAACTTTTGTTTTCTCCCCTTTAAAATGTCTGTCAGATTTACCTTTACACATTTCCATGCTCATTTTTCTAGCTGAACCCTATAATCTCATGCTGTAATTATTTTAATGACTTCCTAACCAATCTAACCCTTTTCAGTTTGTTCTATACCATATACTGCTATAAATTGACATTTTAGGAAATGCTACTTTTTCCCTACATCTTCCCCTGGCTCTGACGCTGTTATGGTTTTCTGTTGGTCACTCACATCAGCACATATATATCATGCATTCACTGTATGCATGATATTGTTAAGCACTAGGAGAATGTGAAGAGGTCTAGGACATGATTCCCATCTCAATTTGTTATAAGAAGATGGGATTTAAATCTATGATTTATACTTTAAGAATTTACCATTCAGTTGAGGTTATGACATAAACTGAGAGGTTTACCAAGAGAAAAATAGTCATGTATTTTCCTTTTTTATCTGCAGGTTCCTGTTGCATGTAAATCATGTCCCTGTGGTTACATATTTATTAGCAGAAAACTTTTAAATGCAAGACATTCAGAGAAATCACCACCTTCTACAGGTAACTGAGAGTTTTTTAATGTAGAAATTTAAAATTTTGTGAATTTATTATTTATGTTTTTTTCAATGAAGTTAAAAATTAAAATCTAGGGGGATCGGGTGTAGCTCAGTGGTTTGAGCACCTAACTCCAATGTACGAGGTTCTGGGTTCAATCCCCAGTATCTCCTTAAAAAAAAAATTTAAAATCTATTGACATTTGTCTTTAGCCTTTATTAACTATAGTAAATCAGCTTCTGGCATTGGTTTGCTGTTCATTCCATTTAAATGTTAACTTCCTTTCAATTCTGATAAAGCTTGCAACTTTTTTGCTGGGGTAGAGGATGGGAGCCATTGAAGGGTTTTAAGCAAAGGATTACCTGATCTCATTTTTAAAAAATAGCTTTATTAAGGTATAATTGACATAAACCACATATATTTAAAGTGTACAGTTTATGTTTTGATGTGTATATACCATGCAAGCAGTCAAAATAATGAACATACCATCCCTAAAGTTTCCTTGTATCCCTTTGTACTCCATCCTCCTTTCCTCCTACCCCAGGCAACCACTGCTCTGCTTTCTGTCACTATTCTAGAACTTTATGTAAATGAATTATACAGTATGTACTCTTTTTTGCCTGCCATCTTTCACTGAATATAACTATTTGAGAGTCAGCCATGTTGTGTGTATCAATAATAGTTTATTCCTTTTTATTGCTTAATAATATTCATTGTATGGATATACCACACTTTGTTTATCCATTCATCTGTTGATGGACATTTGGATTTTTCCTCACAATATGGGTAAAACTTGTAGCAACTTTAAAGTTTTGGATTTTTCTTTTTAAAACTATGAGTGTAGAAAAATATAGCTTGGTTTTGTTGTGAATACAGTTACTAGACATATTGATTATTTTTCTACAATTGCTTGAGTTAGAATATCTTAAAAATTGTTAGTTATAATTCTGTTTGAACTTATTTTCTCAGTAATGTAGGCAAATTGGATTTATTCAGTGGATATATTCATGAAAATAAGAGGTTTTGTTATTTATTCTTTGATAAAATCAGTACTTCATGCAGTGATGATTCCAAAATAAAAGTAGATTGATTACAGATGTTTATTGAGTACCTACTACATGCCAGACACTGTTCTAAGACTGAGGCATAAAGAAGTGAATCTACTACCAAGACAGTTCATTGCTGTCATGGAGCTTACATTTTGATGGGGGGTGGACAGAAAATGAAAAAATAGGGAAAATACCAGCTTGTAATAAATGCTTTGTAGGAAATAAAAATAGGGTCCTGTCTCCATGTGTGACTGGAAGGCCACTTTTTTTTTTTTTTGAGGTACCAGGGACCAGGGATTGAACCCAGGACCTGGTATGTGGGAAGCCAGCACTGAACCACTGAGCCACATCAGCTTCTCTGAGTTGGTTTTTTGTGTTTGTTTTGCTTGTTGTTTTGCTCTTGTTGTTTCAGGAGGCACCAGGAAATGAACCCAGGACCTCCCATGTGGGAGGTGGGCACCCAATCGCTTGAGCGAAATCTGCTCCCTGGAAGGTCCCTTTTGATTGGGTGATTAGGGAAGGCTTCCCTGAGGATGTGACATTTAAGCTGAGGCCTGAGTAAGAATAGGCAAGTAATGAGAAGATTGGGGAAGAACATTCTTGGCAGATGGAATAGTAAATGCAAAAATTCTAAGGCTGGAAAAAGTTTGGCCTATTTTAGGAACAAAAATGACCAGTATGGTTAGAGTGTTGGCAGTAAGGGGAGGAGAATGTGTGAGATGGAGTCAGGGATAGGCAGGGGCTTTATAAACCAGAGGAAGAGGTTTGGGTTTTATTTTAGAAATATGATGAGAAACTATCCCTGGTACATGGGATGGGGGGAAGGGGAGATGATATATTCTGATTTGCGTTCTAGAAAGATCATTCTGGCAGCTGCGTGAAGAATAGTTTGTAGGGGTACAAAGATGGGAAGTGGGCTATTGCAGTGGATTAACTGAAAGAGGATGCTCATTTAGACAAAGACTGGTTGTAGTAGATAATTCAAAAATTATATTTATGTCTTTGAGAGGTCTGTTTATCCTAGGTTTATTTATTTATTTATTTATTAAAGATTTATTTATTTACTTTATCCATTTTAAACCCCCCTTCCCCATTTGCTGTTTTGTGTTCATTCGCTGGGCAATTCTCTGTATCTGTTTCCTGCCATCTCTTCTCATCCTCCTCCTCCAGTCTTCACCAGGATTCAATCCTGGAGACCTCCGACGTAGGAGAGAGGTGTTCTGCCACCTGCGCCACCTCCGTTCCTGGCTTTCAGAGCTTTCGGAGCATCTCGTCTTGTCTCTCCCCTGCATCTCTCTCCTGTTATGTCATCATCTTGCTGCATGGCTCCTGGGGCCTGGCGGCTCACCGGCACACAGACCCTGGCAGCCCATGCGCCTTCTATATATATATATATTTTTTTTTTTTTATTTTACTGGGAGGTCCCGGTGATTGAACTCAGGTCCCTCCATATGGCAGATGGACGCCCAACCATTTGAGCCACATCCGCCCCCTGGGTTTATTTAGAGATGGCAGGAAAGCCATTTTAATTCCATTTCTTCATTTTGCTCTCTTTGCATCATGAGAATGGATTTAATTCATTGTTTGTTTGGGTTTTTTTGACGTACTGGGGGTCTGGGGATTGAACCTGGAACCTCATATGTGGGAAACCGTTGCTTAGCCACTGAGCCACATCAGCTCCTCTGAGTTGTTTTTTATTTGTTTTGCTTGTTGTTTGTTTTTTTGTTTATAGGAGGCACGGAGAGCTGAATTTGGGATCTCCCATTTGGGAAGCAGGTGCTCAACTGCTTGAGCCACATCTGTTCCCAATTAATTGGTTATTAAAGGCTTTTGCTAGATTGGCTATATAGGAGTCATCCAGAGAGCTTGTTAAAAATGGATTCTTGGGTCTTAACTCCCTGAGAGTTTGATTCAGATATGAGAACCCTGGAATGATGATTCATTCAGTAAACATTTTGAGGTGGCATGTCAACTCACTGCTGAGTCTCCAAAGATGAATAATATATGGTCCCTGCTCTTAGTGGCACAAAGTGTTATTGGTTTATTTTTTTATCAGTAAACATTTACTGTGACCCTTCTCTGTACCAGTGATCCAGGTGAGAAATGAGGTAAGGAAGAAACCCAGTAAGGGTAGAGAGGAGGGGCATACACTACAAGGGTTAAAGAGTCAGAACCAGTTGAACCAGAGAAAGTTTAGAATAATTCTCAGATTTCTGACTTGGATTACTGCTTAGAAAGGCACTATAAGAGAGAAGACCAATTTTCAGGGAAAGATGAAGAATTTAGTTTTGGACATAATTGTGAAACATCCATGTAGTTTTTTTTTTTTTTTTTTCCAATTATACATATAGTCTGGAGCTCAGGGAATAGTTTCAGCTAGAGATAAAGCTTCTGAATTATCAGTTAATAGTTTATAGTTGACATCATGGAAATAGATGAGCTTGTGCTAGAAAGTTTGTAGAGTAGAAACCAAAGGAAGAAAGAGTTTTAAGGAGAGGTAAAAATACTCAAAACTGGGTAAACAGTTTGATAGAGTATAGATGTGGGAGTCAGAAGACCTTGCTTCAGATTCAGATTCCAACTCTGCCATACTCTAAACAAGTTAATGAACCTCTGAGAGTAATAAACTGTTTGTAGGGAAGCGGCTGTGGCTCAATCAGTAGGGCTCCCGTTTACCATATGGGAGGCCCCGGGTTCGGTTCCCGGGGCCTCCTGGTGAAGGCAAGCCCGCCCGCACGGCGTGGTTAGCTGACCCAGCGAGCACAAGCAGCAAGGGGGGGATAAATGAATAAATAAATAAAATCTTTAAAAAAATAAAAATAAAAAAATAAACTGTTTGTAAGATGGATTTATAGCACCTACCTTAGAGGATTGATGTGCAGATGAAGTGCATATGAAAATGTCTAATGTGCAAAGCTTGGCATGTTATAGATTCTCAGTAAATACTCATTTTTACAGTTAAATTTCAAAAGTAATATTTGCCTTGGATTTTCCATAGTTAGGAAATTGAGAAGAATAAAATTTTTAAGGACTTCAATTTATCAAGGCTTTTCAGTTTATTTATGGAATCTGTAATATTTCAGTTTTAAGGAAAGTAAATTAGAGACTTTATATATGTGTATATTATATATATATAAAGAAAGAGAGAGAGCGCGTAATATATATCTGGAAAGTCAGTTTCACTAGTAATCAGAGAAATGCAGTTGAAATGAAATACCATTCTTTTTGCCCACAGCTTGGCAAAAATGTAAAGTATTTCTAAGTGCTTTTATGGGTATGGTATAATGGGTATTTTCTTAAAATGTGTAGGAGCGTAAATTGGTACAGCCTTTTTGGAGAACATCTTGTATAATAGCTGTTAAAAGTTTTAAATGCACGTAACCTAGAATCTAGAGTTCTTTCTCAATCGGCATGTAGCCTAGAGATATTATTGTTTTTATGCATAATAAGTATTTACTAGGATTTTCAAAGTAACTAAATAATAGCAAAAAAGTTGTTAATAAGCCAAATATTATCAGTAGGGGAATGGTTAAATAAAGTATGGGTCGTCTGTCAGAGAGCGCTATGTTCTAGTTAGAAAGAATGGTATAGATTTTTTTTTTTTTTTAAGATTTTATTTATTTATTCATTTATGCCCCCCCTTGCTGCTTGTGCTCGCTGTGTCCACCTGCTGCGTGCCTTTCTATGTTCGCTCGTCTCCCCTTGCCGTGCCGTCCCGCTGCGTCAGCTCACCGCGCCGCGCTGACCGGCTTGCCCTCACTACGAGGCCCCAGGAACCGAACCCGGGGCCTCCCATATGGTAAACGGGAGCCCTACTGATTGAGCCACAGCCGCTTCCCGGTATAGATTTTTATGTACTAACATGGAAAGATAACTAAAACATTTTTTAAAAAGTGCTGCGTATTTGTAGCATGAGCCCATTTGTGTTAAAAGTCCACAAAATGATTACTATATGTGGTATTAACTAGTAAATGCATAAATAGATAGACCACTAAATAACAAGGAGGGCGTCAAGGAAGACTTTTTACATAATTAAAAGTTTAAAAGAACAAAGAGAACCATTATTACAGCTCAAATTGACTTATTTTGAAAATGAAATCAAACTGTAAAAGATACTTTAAAGTTTCGGTGGGATTGAAACCTATTTAATAATTTATTATTGTACACACTTTGAGACATGCAGGAAGAAAATAATTTTAAGTTAATAAATTTATTTAGGTTTGAGTTGTAAAAAAAACTCATGTTTTAAAATTTGCTAGTTATTTTTATACCTTCATAACATATATAGAAATAGGGATTTGGTAGAATAGAGCTATATAGAACTTAGTGTAGCTGAAAATATTTATAAACAAGTAGAATTTATTCTGGTAATTAAGGAAGTTTTAAAATTAATTTTGGTTAGGGAGAAATAAGTGTTAGAAATAAAGTTGTGTTAAGAAATGCTCAGAATTTTGTATAAGTGCATAGAGCCCCAAGGCATAATTAATTATTCTTTGACACTTTCCCAGGTGAGTTAGGTGTGTGTTGTTTCTTTTATCCTTTTTTTTCTTTTTTGTTATGAAATGGAAATGTTAAAAAAATTTTTTTTTGTTTATGTAGGATTTCTAAATTGAATGGTTGACTGAAGGTTTAAAAGTAGCCTTGAAATTAAGTCTTACAAATTTCTTTTAAAAAAGGGATTAATAGGAAACACTATATTTCCTAAAATTGGGAGTGTCTGTTCTGTGGATAAAACCTTGAACTCTGTAGTACTTATCTAATCAAATATTTGGTCACTCACCAAATACTGACAGAAGCAGTAATTAGCTCAGCTTGTTCCAAATTTCTAAATTTGGTTTTCCAGATGGGGGGATCCAGGCGGTTAGTGACATCAAGGCTTCCATTTTGCATGTAATAACCCTGGGCATACATTTTTCCTTCTAAGAAATTTTAATTATAAAAACTATATGAAATTCTAAGTGAGATACTAGTTCATAAAAGACTTCCTCTGAACATAAGAAAAATATTTAAAACAGTAAGAAATTGAAGTTGCTTATTAATAGTTTATGTGTATTTATTTCTCAGTGTGCATAAGTTTTAGGTTAAGGTTAGTCAGATAAACAACCTCCTGATTTTTTATGGGGAAGAAACTTAGGGGAAAAAAATTAAAACCTATTTTTTAAATGATTTTCTAAGACAAGTTTACAGGCAAGGACTGATAAATAAGCAAAGAAGTCTATAAATGACAAATTCGCTTTTAATTAAAAAATAATGGAGAAATGATTATTATTAGCACCTTTTATAAATTCAAAGTGATTTAATTCAGTAGCAGGTGGTCATCATCTCTGAATTACTTAACGAGAGTTTTGTTTTTTGATTAAAAAATTTTTTTTGTTTTTGAAGTATATCATTCATACATGAACATAAATAAACAAGTATATAGTAAAAGTTGTGAACTTACAAAACAAACATGCATAACATCACATTAATTACCCCACCACCAATACCTTGCATTGTTGTGAAACATTTATAACAAATTATGAAAGAGCATCGTCAAAAAATACTACTAACTATATCTTACATTTGGTGTATTTTTCCTCCAACCTACCCTATTATTTTTTGTTCATAAACCATACAGTTTATCTAAAGTGTACTATCAGTGGCATTTATTGTAATCACAGAGTTGTGCATTCATCACTTCAGTTAGTATTATTTTCATTACTCCAAAAAAAAAAAAAAAAAAAACCCAAAAAACAAACCACTATCATATCCATATGTTAGCACTATAAATACAAATCTTAGATGTGCTTTCACCATTTCTATTCATTTCTGAACATTTCCAAACAACTTTTTACCAATTCTGCACAGATTAAACCTCAGCTTTCCATTCTGGTGACTTATATTCTAGCTATTAACTCTATGAGTTTGCTCATTATGTTTAGTTCTTAATAGTGAAATTATTCAGTATTTGTCCTTTTGTGCCTGGCTTACTTCACTCAGCATAATGTCCTCCAGGTTCATCCATGTTGTCATATGCTTTATGACTTCATTCTTCTTACAGCTAAATAATATTCCATTGTGTTATATACCACAGTTTGTTTATTCATCTGTAGGTTGATGGACACCTGTATTATTTCCATATTTTGGCAATTGTGAATAATGCTGCTATGAACATTGGTGTGCAGATGTCTGTTTGTGTCAGTGCTCTTAATACTTCTGGGTATATACCTAGTAGTGGTATTACTGGGGAAACATGGCAGATCTATATCTAACTTCCTTAGGAACCATCAAACAGGCTTCCACAATGGCTATACAATTCTTTGTTCCCACCAAAAGTGAATAAGTGTTCCAATCTCTCTACATCCTCTCCAGCACTTGTAGTTTTCTGTTGACAATAGTTTTTTATTTTTATTTATTTATTTTATGAGGTACCAGGGATTGAACCCAGGACCTTGTACATGGGAAGTAGGTGTTTAACCACTGAGCTACATCCACTTCTGGACAACAGAGTTTTTTTTTTTTTTTTTTTTTTTAAGGTACTGGGGACTGGGGATTGAACCCAGGACCTCATATGTGGGAAGCTGGTGCTCAACCACTGAGCCACATAGGCTCCACCAAGTTGGTTATTTTAATTTGTTTTGCTTGTTGTGTTTGTTTTTTTTTGAGGAGGCACTGGGAACCGAACTGGGACCTCCCATGTGGGAAGCAGGCGCTCAACTGCTTGAGCCACATCCGCTCCCAAACCACGTGCTTTTATTTCTGGAACACACTTTCCAGAAATTGTTTCAGACCTGGAAAAAATTTTCAGAAAAGACAGGTGGTAGTATGTTTCCTATTTTCCATCATGGAGAATGCCTTTATTTTGTACTCACACTTAAATGTCATTCTCATTCTTCCTTGGCACTCAGTAGGTCCTTTCCATCTGAAGGCTCAAAATTGCTCAGGGCAGTTTTCATGCATTATTTCTTTTGGAAATTCTCTTTTCTTTCTGGAATGCTTATTGGATGATATATCAGGATTACCATCCATAGGAACCCTGACACTGGATTGGGCAAATAGTTTATTTTTCCTCTTTAGTGAAGACTTGTGAAGGTGGGCAAGCCAGAATTTATACAGTAGCTCAGTGATATCAAGGACCTAGACTCGACTCTTCGATCATGAGAAACTGTGGGGCTCATCTTTATTGTTACAAGGTAGCAGTTGTACTTCCATGCATTCCATAAGCACTTTAAGCAGGCAAAAGGGAAGGGCAGATTGACCAAGGGACATACCGGCCATGCTTATCCACTTAAAAAAACTTTCTGGGAACATTACCAGTTCCACTTACATGTCATTGGCCGGAACTAGATTTCATGGCCACTTTTCCTTCAGGGGAGCCTGACAATGTATATGTTTTAGCTGGGCACATTGCCATCTTGAAGGAACAGGATTCTGTTCTTAATGAAAGGGAAAATGAGTATTGGGTAGATAGTTAGCAGTTCTGTCACAGATACTAGATTTCTTGGATCTTTTCTTCATTTTTCTTTACTCTCAATCACTTATTCTAACTTTTTGTGACTAATTCATTTTTTCTGCTTTCTTAATTTTTTGTAACAGCTTATTCTTATTTAATGATGTAATATAATCCTATAAGATTTCTCTGAAGGTATGCATTGCAATGTTTTAAAAATTTTCCTTGTTTCCTTAACTACCTTTATTTTCTCTGTTTTATCTTGGTCCTCTCTCATGCTTTTTACTTTCCTCAGGTAGCTAGTAATCTTACTTGCCTGTTGGTATTTATATATGTATGTAGTTTGTACGAATATCCTACACTGTTTTAAAGGTCCATTTAATGTTTAAATGGAAGGAGTTAATTGGCAAGTTTTTGGATATATATTAGGTGAGCAGGCAGGAAGCTGGTGAATTTATTTTGGGGCGGAAAGTGAAATCTATTATAGTATTTTATTCTTTTTTTTTTTTTTTTTTTTACCGGGAGGTCCGGGGGATCAAACCCGGGTCCCTCCATATGGGAGACAGACGCCCAACCAGTTGAGCCACATCCGACCCTGTATTTTATTCTTAAGAGGAGCTGCCTTACTTTTTGGTCTCTTTCTCTGTTATAGATGTTTAAAGTTCCTTTGAACATTGCTCTGTTTCCTGCTTTGGCCTAGGTTTAGAGAGTTTCACTTCCTTATACACAGTTGCTCTGTATACACAGGAATAGAAAGGAAAATGACTGGCCCAGCTGTTCTGCAGTAGTTCTATATTTACCTTGGTGATCATCCATGGCCTGCTCCTCCTCCTTGTACATTTCTGCCTCCCCTGGCAGTATCTTTAAGACTCCATTGGGGAGAACAGCTCTCCCCTCTACAGGGACTATTTTTCAATTTCTATTTTGGATTATAGTTTCTTCTATTCTGGTTTCTCAGAACACTTCAGCTTGCTAGTTTGTTGAAATTCTGTAATTTCTCATCTTTAATAGCACGTTTTCCTTCTTTCCATCATTACAGATTTATTTTCCTTCTTCCTTCCCAAATTTCATGTTATGCTAGTGAGATTTTGAGAATTTGATGAGGTATGAGGTAAATGCATATGCTCAGTTGTGCTTTCATTCATTCAGCAATATCTATTGCATGTTTAATATGTTAGGTAATGTTTAGGTTCTGCGAATAAGACAGACAATGTCCCTACTTTCCTAGAGCTTAAATTTTGATGGGGGAGACATTAAGCATATACGTAAACAGATAATGACAGATTACACTAGTATATTATAGTAGCAGTAATAGATTATAGAAAGCAATTTGGGCTGTGAGACTGAGGATGGGTGGGTGGGGAATTGAATAACCTATAAACTGATATCTGGAGGGAAAAAAACCCTAGCTCATGAAGAGTCTTTGGGAAAGAGAGATCTAGGCAGAGGAATAGCAAATTCAAAGACTCAGGGGTCAAGAGGAGTTTGTTTTATTGAAAGGAAGTCATGTCTGCAGTACAGTGAACAAAATGACCAGTAGTATGATATGAGATTGGAGAGAGGAGAAGGTAGGTTCTTATAAAGGCTTGTAGTTTTTGGTAAGGAATTTTAACTTTATTCTAAACATAGTGAAAAGCTAATGAATGGTTTTAAAAGGGTAGCTATACAATTTGAGATACATATATTTAAGATAACATTGGCTGCTGTATAGAGAAGGTTTTTTTTGGCTAAGAGATGGAGAGAAGTAAAGAAATTATGGATATATTTTGGAGGGAGTATCTGTAGATCTTTTTGATCAATATAAGAGGCAAGATAAGTCACAAATGACTACATGTTGTTTGACTTTTGTACCTAGTTGGTGCTATTTTCTAATATGGTAGAGGCTGGAGGACTTAGGTGAGAGAAAATCAAGAGTTCTTTGATACTTTTGAAATGCTTGTTAGACATTCAAGTGAATTTGTCGGGTAGGCAGTCTATAGCTTTTGGAAGAGTTCAGAGCTGAAAGTATACATTTTAGAGCTGTGATAACAATAGTGTTTAATGTTATGGGTCTTATGAGATTATTTAGGTAGAATGTAAATAAGAGAAAAGGGCTCAGGATAGGGTCCTGACTCTTAGACTTTAGAGAGTGGAAAAGTGCCTGGAAGAGGGGAAGGCAGCAAAGATATGAGGAGGAATGGCTGGTGAGACTGAGTCCTGGAAATCACTTGAAGAAATAATTTCAAAGAATGGAATAGTCATGTTTGTTGTGTGCTTTTAAGAGATGGTATAAGATTATAAAAGAGAAGTGTCTGTTGGATTTGATAGCTTACAGGTTTTTGTTGTTCTTGATGATCAGTTTCATTGGGAACTATACTGGAGTAGATTATTAAATAAATGGGAGATGAGAAAGTAAAGACAAAGTGTCAAACACCTTCTTTTTGAAGTTTGAGAGATGGATGGGTAGCTGGAGGAGCAAAGCTAAATTCAGTGCTAAACTTTAAGAAGTATCACTTTGCCTATCACTTTGTCTTTTTTTTTTTTTTTCACTTTGTCTTAATTAAAAATTTTTTGGGGAATTCAGGCATACATAAAAGTGTACAGTGGCCAACCCTGTCCTATCCACACCCATATCCACTCCTTCCCTATGCTTATTTTGAAGCAAATCCCATATTTCAGTTACAAATATTTCATTATATATTTCTAAAAGATAGACTTTAAAAACATAACCACACTACATTATAACACAAAAAATTAACAGTTCCTTAATATCAAATATCCAATTGGTATTCACATTTCCAGTTTTCTCTTAAATGGTCTTAAAGTTTTTAAAAACAGATTCGAAATAAGGTTCACACATTGCATTGCATATGGTTGCTATCTTTTTTTAATTCTCTTTTTATATATTATTTTCTTTTTTTTCCCCATGCATGTTATATAGTGAAAACACTGTGTTGTTTGTCCATTTGGTTGTGCTGTTTCCATCCCCACTATATGGGTTAACACATTGCTCTGACTTACGTATATCCTATAAAGTATAAGTTGAATCTATAGACTTGATGAGATTTATTTATTTATTTATTTTTTACAAAACTACTTGATAGGGGTATGTTCTTCCATCAGGAAGCATATAAAGTTTGCTTATCTCTCTTTTGGTGATTCTATCCATATCGAGTGGAGAGTCCCCTGATCCCAGTCACTCTTCTCTTCTTGTCTTATTCTTTCTTTCTCATCCATGGCACCGTTTTCACGGACCCAGGTCCTGACCGGCACCTGACCGGCAACATATGGCACTGTTGGTGTATAGTGCGTGGATCCTTTAGTTCATTACAGGTTGAAAAATGGTGATAATCTGATTCTATCATTCCTTCTTAATTTTATTACCCTACAATAATTTTAAAACGAGAAACTTCTCTTTATCTGCCTTTTGGTTATCTAGTGGTGTGTTTTTATAGAAAAGACACTATCTTTCCCCTTATTTAAGTTTTCAGAATCATGAGTTGGTTCTTTTGTGGTTATCAACTAATTTGATTTTTTTTTTTTTTTTTTTTTTAGGAAGTACCAGGGATTGAACCCTGGAGCTCATACATGCAAAGCAGGTGCTCAGCCACTGAGCTACACCCAATCCTCAACTAATTTGATTTAGCTTTTGTTTATAATATCATGTACTCATGATTTTAAATATAGTTCATATGTTTTAACCCTGTTAATGTTTTTATTGATGCTCAAATTGTCCTATTACTGGTCAGTGGGAACCTCTTCATGTTAGCTCCTGAGTCCTTTGTTTAATAAGACCCTAGTTATTGTCATTGATAGCTTTCTTGCAATCTGGAATAATTAAATGCTACCACATCATCTGGTATATATCCAGTCTGAGACCTGGAATTAACTAATTTGTTAAGGACCTGGTATTTGGAACTAACTGTTACTGTTTTACTTTGTGGTGTTTTTTTTTTTTCCCCCAGTAGCCTAGTAAGCATACTTATTTTACAGTCTTTCAAATTTTTCCCTTTAGTTCTTGGGATATGGATTTTCCTATTTGTTTTGCCTCTTCACTGCTATGATTTTAGACATTTTGGGAATTTTCTTTCTTGCTTTTGAATTCAGGTATGTATTAAAATAAGTTATTTTTTCCTTCTTAAAATTGGTTGTTTTCTCTATTACCTCTTATCCAGCATTTTAATTTTTTTATGGATAATGCCAATATTTATATTAACTTTCATTTAGGAACATTATATTTCTCACATAATATTAAACCATATAACATTTGAAATGAAATAAATCTTTAAACCGTATGATATTGAATAACAAAAATTGAAAAAACAATTCAAATGTCATTTAGACATTTAATTAGACAGATTAAACAAATATGGTATAGCCACACAATGGCAACCTCTTCATCTATGAAAAGAGTGAGGAAAATTTCTATATACTGAAATGAATTCATCTGCAGGATTTTTTAAGTGATAAAAGCAAACTCATTTTGATTTTTTTTTAGAGTGGGTGAAAAAGTGGCTTCTTACGTTAATAAAAAACATTGAGTAAAATTCCTTTGTTGCCATTCTATTTATGGAAAAACATGCTCTTAGTATGTCAGAAATGACCTCATCTGGGACTACAGTGAAAACTATTCATTTCCCTAGTGTCTTTATATTTTCCGTGGATCTTTTTTTTTTTTCCCGTGGATCTTTTTGTTTGCTTTTTATTAGTAATCTTGATATATTATGGCTAAGTTCAGTTTTGCTTTTCTTTTGTAAGAGAAGATTCATTATCTGTATATTTTAACTATTTCATTCTGGTATTCAGATAGAGGACAAAATAATTGGAAATATATATATATACATTTTCGTTTTCTAATACTTCACCACTTTTAGCTTGGAAGCAGAGAGGAAGGAAAAGACAGAAAGGTTGCTGTGAAATTGTGTGAACTTGTAGGTGCTGAAATTAAAGCTGCTAAATGAAGAAACTAGTCTTTTCTTCAAAGATTACTCCTACCTACCTCGTATGTTGTGAACCTGAATTCTACTAAATTTCTTTTTTTTTTCTATGTATGTTTGGGGATATATATGTTATTGTTGTAGTTTATAAAATATGACAGGCAGTGAACTCTAGTTCTAATTAGAAAGAAAAAGGAAGAAGATAAGGACTTGGGCAAACAGTTTTTTTAAGCCCTAAAAGTTATCACTTTTATTCATCCATACAGAAAACAAGCATGAGGCCAAGAGAAGGCGAACGGAGAGAGTTAGGCGAGAGAAGATAAATTCTACAGTAAATAAGGATTTAGAGAACAGAAAGAGGTCTCGGAGTAACAGCCATTCAGATCATATCAGACGAGGAAGAGGAAGACCTAAAAGTGCATCTGCCAAAAAACATGAGGAAGAAAGAGGTATGAATAAATTCAAGCTTTTTTTCAAGAATTAAATTGATCTGAATTCTTAATTAGATAGTAGTGAAGAAAGTGGTAGGCATTGAGCTCCTGGATTTAAAGTCAACTCATATTTCAATTTAAAAGTATTTTCTCTATGGTGGATGCTTATTAAAGAAAATCACAGAAATTTAATTCATATTGGAAACCTAAATAGGCTTACAGATAAAATCTACCTGCTATAAACTGATGGTAGTAGAGTTAGGGGATTTTAATTTGTGTATGACATCCTGGAGAAGTCTGTTAAAATGTTACTTTGGTCATTAATATTTTTTAAGACAAGTTTGAGTTCTGTTAAGACCTATTTCAAACTCTTTTATTAGAAGTTTAAAAACTTTACTATTGCAACTGTTCTTTAGTATGAATTTCTAAATTGTTTGTTGGGAGATTTGTGTGCTCTCTATTTTGAGGCAGCTTTTGGCTAGGTAGGTGAATTCTTCTTGGTCCAAAGTGTATTTGTATTTCTCTTACAGGTCTTCTTTCTTCTAATAAGTAATGCGTCTACCAGTAATTTGTTTTTAACCATTTCACTGAATTTCAGCTTCCTTCTTTCTTTGATTTATACATCTTTTAAAAAACTTTTTGTACCATGGAAATTTTTAAACATATACAAGAATAGGAAGAATATAATGAACCCCATATTCCCATGAATATCTTTTTAAAATTGAGAATTTTCAAGCCAGTAGTTTATTTAAAAAAGGGTGTAGTTGCTCCTTATTATTCTTTAAAAAAACCTCTTTGTCAAAATGATTTCATCTTCAGTTCACCATTTCTCTCTGCTTTGTTTGCTTTTATTTGAGTAAAGTTACTACTTTCAGGGATGATAACTTTACTAGTATATAGCTGCCCCTAGCTTTTATCAGAGTTAAAGATTTCTTAATATTGTGTGACTAAAGGGATAAGATTTATATCATATCTGACTGTATTCTGTGAAGGCTATGAAGGCTATGAAGTACTCTATACTCCTTAATTTCTTAGATAATTTTACTGCATTTCTTCTTTCCTTTATTATGCTTTCCCAGAGTTTGAATCATGCTCTCAATTTGAATATAATTCTTTAACAATGGGATGATCAGAAAATCTTTGCCAAAGTTTGTTCCAGAAGGGAAACTGGGGATAGAGAACTCAACAAAGAAAAAAGAAAAGAGGGAAATACTGCTTGGCCCAGAAAACAGAACATTCTTTTCAATTGAAGTAAGGGGAATATAAACCCAAAGAACAGAGACAGGAATGCTTCTAATGGTGGGTGAAAGGAGATGAGAAAACAGATGACAGCCTTTTAGTCACAGAAATGAAGTCTGTGTAGTTGTGCAAGGCCGGCTTGAATGTTTATTTCATGATAACTTGAAAAAAGAAAGAAGCATTTATTTAGTTATAATTTTGTTCAGGTATTTTCAGTTTATTACAGAAAAATTTAAGAAATTTTTACATTTCTAGAGTAAGATATGCTTTTATTTGCTTTTTATACAAATGGAAGGAAGCTGGTTGAAGCAATTTTTGTAGCCTAAACTAGAATCTTTTAATGTGGACCAGAGGTCAGCAAACTTTTTGTAAAGAGCCAGAGTATAAATATTTTAGGCTGTGTGGGCCATACAGTATCTCTCACAATTATTCAACGTAGCCATTGTATTTGGAAAGCAGTCATAGACAATATGTAAATAAATTGGCATGGCTGTTGCCACTAAAATCTTATTAAAAGAGATGGTGGGTCAGACTTGGCCTGTGGGCTGTAGGTTGCCAAACTTTGATGTAGACCACCTAATTAAAATAGGTATAAGAAATAGGAGCTTTTGAAATGTCTATGTATTTTAGATATGTACTTCTTAGTACTGAGTAACCATTTAGTTTAATTTCGTTTTTATTGACTCCCTGCTCATAGGTTACACGAGAAATTTGGAGCATTGTTTAACTTTATTTTAATATATAAGTTAAGGAAACCTGATACTGTCTAAAAAACAAAGCTGTTTTACTTGGTTTTATTGTTTTCTGAATGGGAAAAAAAATAGAAAAGGAAAACTTGTTAGACACCTATAAAATAACATATTAATAAAATCATAAAAACTAATCATTAAACTTTATCATTCTTGGGTTGTTCTAAGAAAGTCTTTGTTTTATATGTGGGGGTCAGATTATTCTGGTCATTATGAAGTAGGAATGACATTTTGATTTATTAAAATACGTTGGACAGTTCTGAATATCTTATTAATGAAGTTACTGAATGGATATAGATTTCAAGTTAAAGAAGGTGGATTGAATAAACATCTAGCTCTGCACCCTTCCCAAATCCTAGTAAAATGACAATAAAGGGATTTTTTTTAAAGGGCAAAGAGTCCCACAAGGGCAAAGAATGGGAGAAGAAACAATAGCAACAAAATTCTGGAAACTTGAAAATACCTTAGCAGACTTGTGAAACCTAAATTTGTGAGCACCTTTTGTGAAAGCTAAGAACTACATCAGTTATGCCAGGAAATGGAGGTGAAGGTAGGGTTAAAAACAGGAAGGTTGTTTGAACGTTTCTTTATGAACAGCCCAATAGGGCTGTTACTTTCCCCTTCTCCTAAGTTTATCCTTTGGAAAGGATGAGGCAAAACAGTGTCTGGTCTAGGGAACACCAGCCATCATTGAGGGCAGAGGTACTATATTAAAATCAGGAAGATTAGGTGGAAATTGGATATGGTGAATATTGAGTTCTCCAGCCAGGCTTATATATAACTTCCAGGTAAGAGAGTAGAAATATCCTCTCTAGAGAATTCGAACAGCTCAAGAAAAAAAGTCTAAAATAGAGATACTTCCCTTAGGGATTTTGCAAAGAAGCAGCTCAGTCATATCATCCTAAAAGTAATGACACAGACAAGCTCTTCAGATGTACACGAGCTTCTCTGTAATTTTGGAAGAAAGCATCTAGTATGAAAGGCTGAGATGAAAACAATAGGGAAGAAAGATAATTTGGAGAAAACAAGTCCTTGCAGAGAGAAGAAAATATTTACAACTATCATTAGTATCCTTAGCAAGAGAAGATATTCTAGTTGTGAAACAAGAACAAGATGACATTTAAAAGGAAATTGCAAAGGCCAAAAAAGCTCCTGGAACATGAATTTTAAATGGTTTACAGAGATTGTAAATGATGGACTATAGTTAATAGTACAATTATAAAAATGTTCTTTCACGAATTTTAACATATGTACCACACTAATGTAAGGTATTACTAATAGGGTGGTATATGGGAACTCTGTATTTTATGCTTTTTTTTTTTTTTTTTTTTTTTTTGTAAACCTACTACCTCTCTAATAAAATAAAATTTTAAAAAAAGGATTTGCAGAAATGAAAAAACTTTAATAGAAGGTTTGAAGATAAAATTCAAAAGATGTTCCAGAAAATAGAGCAAAAGGAAAAGAGATGGAAAAAAGAAAAAAAAAAAAAGAATGGAAAAGAAATTTAGAGGACCAGTCTGAGGTGCAACATGTATAAATAATTGACATTTTTGCAAAAGAACAGAGAAGATGGAGGAGAGGAAGTCATCAATGAAATAGTTCAAGAAATTTTCCTAAACCTGAAAGACATTGAGTTTCTAGATTGAAAGGGCCCACCAAATGCCCAGCTCAATAGATGGATAAAAATGGGAGTTATACTAAAGCATATCATCATATCTCATATGGCTTTGGGTAAAGAGAAAATACTTCTTCACATTTTTAGAGAAAAGAATCATCATGGTATTGTCATTAATACAATGGAATACTACCCAGCAAGGAGCAAAGTACTGATATATAAACAATGATGAATCTCAAAAACATGATATTGAGTGAAAGAAGTGAAAGTATGTACTTTATGATGCCATTTATATGAAGTTCAAGAAAATGAATCTATGGTGATAGAATTCAAAACAGTTATTGGTGGGGAACAGGGAGGGATTGATGAAAGGAGTATGAGGAATTTTCTGGAGTGAAGGATATTTTCTATATCTTGATTGTGGGGTGGGTTACGTGAGTATACAATATACATTTTTCCAAATTCATCAAATTGTACACTTAAGATCTGCATATTTCACTATATGTAAATACATCAAGAATTTAACAAAACAAACTATAAAAAAGGTATTGAATTTTCTCAACAGCAGCATCAGTAGTCAGGAGACAATTTATTGCCTTCACCATTCTCAGGGGAAACCTAAAAGTCTTTACTCAAGAAAACTATTAATTAGTGTGAAGGTAGACTAAAGATGCTTTTGGACATTTAAGATCTCAAAAAATTTGCTTCCCGTGCTCCCTTTCTCAGGAAGCTACTACAAGATATGTGCCACCAAAATGAAGAAGTAAACCAACAAAGGATACTGGGATCCAGAACACAGAAGATCCAACTCAAGAGAGAGATAAGGAGAATCTCCAGCTTGATGTTGAGGAGAGATCTCAAGATGATAATTGTACAGCAGGACTAAAGAGCAGCCATTTCATATTGGACAGGTCAGAAGATTTGTAAAGATTTCTTCAGGAAGATGAAATTGATAAAATACATAATGTGTTTACATTCTGAAAGAAGATTTATACAACCAGGGGAGAGTTTGGGTTGAATTAGAAATGGGTATGTAAAAATTAAGCAAATTTAAAAAAAGAATCACGTGAGTGAAAACAAAATGGAAAGAAGAGTGAAAATCATTTATAGTTAATGTAAGCTAGTTGTTTGAGAAGGATGGAGAGAATGGAAAGAGTGTTTGTGGTGGGGACAAGAGATGCAAATCAATGAAATCCTAACTTTCTGTGGTAGAAATTCACTATTGCTTAAAGCCAAAAAAACAAAAACAGCATCATATAAAAATATCACTTAGAAATAGGTAAAAATGAAAAGGAGCAACTTAAAAAAAAGTGTTTCATTTAGAGAGTGGGAAATGTGCATGGGGGAAGGACTTCCATTTTTGCTAACACATTTGGTAAAAATTATTTGAGTCTTTATATGCATGTTTAACTTTGTAAACAAGTGGTAGCACAATATTGTGAATATAATTCAAATTAACCGGGGAGGGTATGTAGCTCAAGCGGTTGAGTGCCTGCTTCCCATGTACAAGGTTTGGTATTCGATCCCCAATACCTCCTAAAAAAACAAAAACAAAAAATCAAACAAATGGAAAGTTGTAGCTTATTAGTAATAACTGAGTGCCTGCTTCCCATGTATGAGGTCCTGGGTTCAATCCCTAGTACCTCCTTGAAAAAAAAACAAACGTGTGGTTAAATGGGGAAATTTTAGGTTGTATGTATGTTACTAGAATAAAAACAAAACAAAACATGTAGGTCTGTAAACACAAATAATCCTAATGTGAATTATGGATTATAGTTAATAGTATTATTTCATCAATCATAACAAATTTACCACACTGATGCAAAGTGTTAATAGGGCAAACTTTGTGTGAGGGGTATATATGTGAACTCTATTTTTGGCATGATTTTTCTTAAACCTACGCCTTCTCTAATAAAAAACAAATTCTTGATAAAGTCAAGATGAAACTAAAATAGAAACAAAATAGAGCCTGAAAAAAGAATTTGGAAAAATGTGCATCACAATGTTAATGGTGATTTTAGCTAGTTCATGAGATAGGCGATTTTTTTTTTTTTTTTAGGAGGTTCTGGGCATTGAACCTGGGACCTTGGTGCATGGGAAGCAGGTGCTCAACCACTGAGCTACACCCGCTCCCTGATTTTTATTTTCTGTTTTTCTGTATTTTTCAAAATTTCTACCATGAAATTAGGTTACCTTTGTAATTACGAGAAGGGGAAAAACCTTCAGTACATGGTATTTTTTAAGGAGTTTCTCTTATTGTGCTTTACTTCATCAATTAGTAGTAGAACATATTGGTAACTTTGAAAAAATAGAAATGTTGGCTATTCTTATTTTCTGTAGCAGAGCTAAGGTGAAGAACTTAATGTATTCATAAAGTCACCACTGATATTCAGAGAGGACTATTTTTAGGGTGAGAAAATTGATTTTGACTCAGGAAAAAATATTTTAGATTCTTAGAGAAATGATGTATGTAGATATTAGACTGCGTGTTTATTTAGAAGTATATATCCCTTTAATTTTAGTATTTGGTTCATGACTTTTCAGTTTCCTTTGTGAAATTTTTACGTTTTCAGTCCAGAAGTACTTTATAACTTTTTCCATACAGTGTGGTATTATGTGTAATATCATTTAAAGAATTACCTGAAGCACTTAAAATTTTTTTCAATTATTGTTTCTACTTCCCCTTATATTAAGCTTTCCCTTTTTCTTTTAACAGAGAAACAGGAAAAGGAAATTGACATCTATGCTAACCTCTCTGATGAAAAGGCTTTCGTGTTTTCAGTCGCCTTGGCAGAAATAAATAGAAAAATTATCAATCAAAGACTTATTCTCTGATAATTGTCTGCAAAATCTGTTCAAACTTTCTTCAGGATTACATCAGCAAATTGTCAAACAGTTACGGACTCTTAGGAGCATTTTCACTGCATCAATAAGGGCCATTGATTTTTTTTTCCCCCTATTTATCCTCCGTATCATTTAATCTGTGCTACACTTTGGGAGCAAAGCTGTAGTAGGCTTGGACTGTTCTGGGATTTCCTTGTTTACCAAGGAGCATTGTCAGTGTTTTGTGTTTGGGATATAAGTGTATTTACCTTTTTAAAAAAATGCTGGATGGATGTTAAAGAATTAAGGGGTGAGGGTGGGGGTATGAAAAATAGGGAAATAAAGTGCTTGATAGTTTTCAGGTTTGCCACCAGAGATGCAATATTTTAAATACTTTCAGAAAGAGTGACTTTTAAAAATATATATTCCAGATTTTCAGCACTAACAAATTACATACATACAGTTAGTTTACCTTTAATAAATTGGCAATTGATATTTTATTGAATGGGGATTTAAGAATATAAACTGTAAATTTTGTTTTAAATTGATTTTTTTCTTCTTGGCCTTTATTTTTACCACTTAAAGGTATGAATTCTGTTTTGGAAGATGCTTTCTAGACAGTTTGGAAATTTGGGTGCTACATGAAGAGAAATAGGATAAATATCCTATTTTTAAAAGGATATATTATACTTCAGATATATACACCTCTTTTTCTTGAATGTAATTTATTTATTGGTTTAAAATAAAAACTTTTCTGCTCTCAAGATGGTGCCTGTTAACCTAAACATAAGGTATATTTATTACACAATATTTCTTAGTCACTTTGAAGCTTAACTGAATGGATAAATTATCATTCTGATAATTATTTAAATTGTTACTTAACCTCACTATGAAAGAAATAATAAACATATTGAAACAAAGTAGATTAAACAGTGTGGTATAAACTTTTTCTCTAATGAAGTTTATGAAATATATTTAAATCATTCATTTTCTTGTATTAAATCATAACTGTTTATAGTTGATTTATACTAAATGTTTTTGCATTTTTGCATATCAGTTTAAGGATTTATATATTCAGACTTGGCAGTAACCTCTCTATTTTCAACATTTTTCTTGAATCTGGAAGTCGTAAAAGCCTCATTAGGGAAAATACACATCAGTTAGATAGCCCTTACTTAAGAAAATATCCCTTTGAATTTCAACAGCATGGGCGTGGATGTAGCTCAGGTGGTTGAGTGCCTGCTTAACATGTACCAGGTTCTGGGTTCAATCCCTGGTACCTCCTAAAACAAACAAACAAATGAATTTCAACAACAGCATTGTCAGCTTCATCCTGAACCTCTCACCCGCCCCCCCCAAAAAAGAAAGAAAGATCTACATTTTTCCCACTTTATTTAAATGGTAACCAGCAGATGGAGCTTAAGAGGTACTCTTGTTAGGATATAGAATTTTCCTAAGAATTCCTTAGCCTTTATTCCCCATATCTTCCTGAAGGTACTACTACAATGATCTTCTGTACATTTTAAAGTCCTAATAATGAAGTTTGTTCCCAAGAATGCTGATGTGATTTTATTTTTGAAACATAAGAAAACTAGTTTCATTTTGAGAGAAGGACCTTAAAAATGATTAATATATTAAAATTCTTGCAAAAATATATAACTTCAGAAAATGCAAGAACAGCTTTTTAATGATTTGAAGATTATTGATGTCAGAGTATATTTAAAGCTGAAGACCAAATTGGAAAGTCATGTTAAAAAGTTCATGGATTACAGTAAGGGAGGAGACTGGTAACTAGGCTGGAGGTTGTCATGTAGAAAAGTAGTTGTTTTATTTCAGATGCTCATAATGTTAAATCACAGACTTATTTAAAAATTTCTTTGGCAGAGGGCAAATTAGATTTCCCCTATTTTTAACATAACCTGTTTAATCAGTTTCTCTAAAAACTGGTTAAATATACCTATAAGTAGGTATATTTATAAGCTGTGTTGTTAGAAAGCTAAAGAAATTTAATTTGGTCTCAGAAAAAATTACTTTGTCACTGGTGCTGTAGAAACCTCTCGTCAGCAGATGTCCTGAGACATAACTATAGTTCTTTAATTGCTTATTTTTAAATTTGTTATGCTCTAATGACTATAAATGGATCGAATATTAAAAATGTCCTGAAATGGTTCTGTGATAAGGTTAAGTCTGTTGAAGATCTGCTCAAACTGTGAGCAAGATTAAATAAAAATTATTTGGAAGTTGTTAGGGCTAAACTATACAAATTTTTATGTATCCCCCATCCCCCACTCCGTGGTATTTCATAATTTTTTTTGAATACTTAAAAGCTTGAGGTTGGTTTTTGTTTTAAACATAAGCATTACATTTTAATGTGCAGGGAAACCTTAGGCTGTTTAAATGTAAATTATCTAAAGGAGAAGGAAATAATGTAAATTATTTTTTCCTTAGCAATCAGTGGAAAAGATCAAACAACTTGTGACAGTTTGTATTACGATGAGCTTTTTAAAAATTTTTTTTAAAAGATTTATTTCTCCCCCCATAACTGCTTGTTGTTTGTGCTCGCTGACTGCTCTCTGTGTGCTCTCTGTGTCTGTTCGTCTTCTTTTTAGAAGGCACCAGGAACCGAACCTGGGCCATCCCATGTGGGAGGAAGGCACCCAATCGTTTGAGCCACACCTGCTCCCTGCTTGTTGTATCTTTCATTACGTCATCTCACCGTGCCAGCTCGCTGTCTTGCTCATCTTCTTTAGGAGGCACTGGGAACTGAACCCAGGACCTCCCATGTGGGAGGCAGGCACCCAAGGGCTTGAGCCACATCTGCTCCCCATGATGAACTTTTTAAAAAAAGTACAAATAAGACATTTAGCCAGAGTAAATTCTAATTTCTTTTAATTTCAGAAGTACTTTAAAAAATAATGGTCAGTATGGTGTGCCACTTATGTTGCTTTCTAAAGTGACTGAGTTTTAGTAATTATATATAATTATATATAATTATATATAATTGACTTCCCAAACTCTAGATAATTGCATTTGATTCCCTTAATTCTTACTGTGAAAATGTTTTAAAGATATATTTAATTTTGACTTGCCTCCCAACCTGCACATGTTTATTCTTCTAAATTTGGAGAAATCAGGCTCTTTATAAACACTTAACTGCATATGTATTAATCCCATTTGTTTGATTCTGCTTATAAAATATGCCCTGGACACAGTAACACTGCCAAATTTAATGTGTTTGTTCCCCAAACATTTTGCTTATCATTCTTTAAAATTACTCTTATTTCCATTTTACTTTCTGTATGAGTCTGCCAAAGGGATGCTGATGCAAAGTACCAGAAATCTATTGGCTTTAATAAAGGGTATTTTTTTGGGGTAAAAGCTTCCAGTCCCAAGGCCATGGAAAGTCCAGCTCAGGGTACCATAAAAGGTACTTTACCGCCACAAGTCAGCTGCCATGTATTGAAGTCAGCTGCTTTCTGTTAAAGCCTTTCCCTCTGAGCTTCCTCTTCTTCTTGAGGCTCCATTGGCCTAGCTTCTTCCTGATCTCAGCTGCATGCTGACATAGGGTTTATCTCTTAGGCCTTCCTATATCAGTCTCCGCTCTCTTCCCAAGGTCATTTGTAAGCTATCAGGCAAGGCAAATGTCCATCTCTCTCCGGGGCTTTAGCTATTTGAGCCTTCTCTGTCACATTGCAGGATCAAAATTACAGAAGTTCTTTGTGTGTCTTCTTGTATCTGTTTATCTGTGTGAGTGTCCATTTATATCAGACCCACCAAAGAGGCAGGGACTCAACCTAAGTCATGCCTTACTGACGTGGTTGAATAAAAAAAGCCCAAATCTTAACAGGTAATTAATCAAAGACACCCCAGCTTAATTTAATGCAATCAAAGTGTATCACACCCAGAGGAAAGTTTACAATCTTTCTCTTTTTAGTATTCTTAAAATAATCTCAGATTGCCTGTATTAGTCAGCCAAAGGGGTGCTGATGCAAAGAACCTGAAATCTGTTGGCTTTTATAAAGGGCATTTATTTGGGGTAGAGGCATACAGTTACAAGGTCCTAAAAAATCCAACTCAAGGTACCATACCGAGGTACTTCCTCAAATTAGTTGCCACATGTTGAAGCAAGATGACAGGCAATGTCTGCAACGGTTCGGCCTTCCTCTTTCTTCTTAAGGCTCTGTGGGCCCAGCATCTTCCAATATCAGGTGTAGGCTGGAGGATTAATTTCTTTCCGGGCCTTCTTAGCTGCTTAGGGCTGTTTGAATTTTGGTTGGTATTGCATTGAATCTATAAATCAGCTTGGGTAGGATTGACATCTCATGATATTTAGTCTTCCAGTCCATGAACATGGAATGTCTTTCCATTTGTTTATGTCTTCACTGATTTGTTTTAACATTGTTTTTTGTAGTTTTCTGCATATAGGTCCTGTACTTCTTTAGTTAAATTGATTCTTAGGTATTTGAGTCTTTTTGTTGCTATTGTAAATGGAATTTTTCCCCTGATTTTCTTCCCAGATTGTTCAAAGCTTGTGTACAACAATATTACTGATATTTGCATGTTGATCTTGTATCCTGCCACTTTGCCGAACTCATCAGCTCAGGTAGCTTTGTTGTAAACATTTCAGAATTTTCTGAATATTGGATCATGTCATCCCCAAATAGTGAGTTTTACTTCTTTTCCTATTTGGATGCCTTTAATTTTTATTTTCTTGTCTAATTGCTCTAGCTAGAACTTCTAGGACAATGTTGAATAACTAGTGACAGTGGGCATCCTTGTCTTTTTCCTGATCTTGGAAAGTTTTCAACCTTTCCCCATTGAGTATGGTGTTGGCTGTGGATTTTTCATATATGCCTTTTATCATACTGAGGAATTTTCCTTCTATTCCTATCTTTTGAAGTATTTTTATCAGGAAAGGATGATGGATTTTGTTGAATGCCTTTTCTGCATCTATTGAGATGATCATGTGGTTTTTTCCCTTCGATTCGTTAATGTGGTGTATTATATTGATTGATTTTTCTATGTTGAACCAGCCTTGCATACCAGGAATAAATCCCACTTGGTCATGATGTATAAGTCTTCTGATATACTGTTGGATTTGAGTTGCCAGTATTTTGTTGAGAATTTTTCCATCTATGTTCATTAGAGAGATTGGTCTATAGTTTTCTTTTCTCGTAGTGTCTTTATCTGGCTTTGGTATTAGGGTGATGTTGGCTTCATAAAATGTGTTGGGTAACTTTCCTTCCTCTTCAATTTTTTTGGAAGAGTTTAAACAGGATTGGTGTTAATTCTTTTAGAAATGCTTGGTAGAATTCACCTGTGAATCCATCTGGTCCTGGACTTATCTTTGTTGGGAGATTTTTGATCTTTAAATGTGGTTTGTTAAGTTCCTGTATTTCTTGTAACATCAGTGTAGGTTTATGCATTCCTAGGAATTTGTCCATTTCGTCTGGGTTGTTTAGTTTGTTGACATACAGTTTCTCATAATATCTTCTTATGATCCTTTTTATTTCTGTGGGGTTATTTGTAACTTCCACCCTTTCATCTCTGATTGTATTTATTTCCACCCTCTCTTTTTTTCTTTGTTAGCCTAGCTAGGAGTTTGTCAATTTTATCTTCTCAAAGAACCAGCTTTTGTTTTTGTTGATTTTTTTTTTTTCTCAATTTCATCTATTTTTTTCTCTAAACTTTATTATTTCTTTCCTTCTGCTTGCTTTGGGATTGGTTTACTGTTCTTTTTCTAGTTTCTTTAGTTCAGTTAAACCAGCTCTTTCTTCTTTTTAAAATATAAGCATTTAGGGCTATAAATTTCCCTTTCAAAACCACCTTGACTGTATCTCATAAGTTTTTTTTTCTTTTCTTTTTTTTTTTTTTTATCGGGAGGTACCGGGGATTGAACCCCAGTCTCTCCATATGGTAGATGGATGCCGAACCTCTTGAGCCACATCCGTTTCCCTCTCATAAGTTTTGATAAGTTGTGTTCTTGTTTTCTTTTTTTCTTGTTTTCATTTGTCTCAAAATATTTACTGATTTCACTTGCAATTTCTTCTTTGATCTACTGATTATTTAGGAGTGTGTTGTTTAGCCTCCACACATTTGCAAATTGACCTCTTTCCTGTCTATTATTGATTTTCAGTTTTATTCCATTATGATCTGAGAAGATGTTTTGTGTAATTTCTGTCTTTTTATATTTATATTTATGTACAGCTGCATTTTGCCCTAACGTGGTCTTTCCTGGAGAAAAATATATGGGCACTTGAGAAGACTATATAACTCATTGAGTTTGGCTGCAATGTTCTGTATATGTCTGTTAGGTCTAACTCATTTATCATACAGTTCAAGTTCTCTGTTTCCTTGTTGATCTTCTGTATAGTTGTTCTATCTAAAGATGTGAGTGGTGTGTTGAAGTCTCCAGTGATTATTGTAGAGATGTCTATTTCTCCCTTCAGTTTTGCCAGAGTTTGCCTCATGTATTTTGGGGCAATCTGGTTAGGTGCATAGATATTTATGACTTCCTTGTGGATTGTCCCTTATTACTATATAATGGCCTTCTGTATCTCTTATAACTTTTTTGGACTTAAAGTCATTTTGGTCCGATATTAGTATAGCTACCCCTGCTCTTTTTTGGTTACAATTTTTGAGTGGAGTATCTTTTTCCAACCTTTCACTTTCAGCCAATTTATATCCCTGGGTACTAGGTGAGTCTCTTGTAAGCAGCATATGGAAGGCTCATGTTTTTTTATCCATTCTGTCAGCCTATATCTTTTGATTGGGGAGTTTAATCCATTCACATTCAATGATATTACTGTAAATGCATTATTTACTTCCACCATTTTATTCTTTGATTTTCATATGTCATATCTTATTTTTGTCTGTCTTTTTACTCTTTTGGTTATCCTTTCTGCTATTCTTTCTTCTGTACTCTCCTCCTAGCCTCTCTCCCCTGTCTTTCTTTCAGGTTCTCAGGCTTCCTTTAATATTTCCTGAAAAGGTGGATTCTTTTTTATGAACTCTCTTAGTTATTGCTTGTCTGTGAATATTTTATACTCACCTTCATATTTGAAGGACAATTTTGCTGGATAAGGGGAAGTGGATATGGCTCAACCAGTTGGGCTCCCGCTTAACCACATGGGAATTCCTGGTTTGTGTTCCAGTGTCTCCTAAAGAAGACGAGCAGATGATGCACCCGCTGCATCAAGCTAGACACCGCACTGCCTCAATGAGCTGGACACAGGAACAAGCAGATGCCACAAGCCAGCAGACACCACAGGCTTTAGGGCGCAGATGTGACTCAGGCCGTTGGGTACTCACCTCCCATGAGGGAGGTCCCAGGTTCAGTTCCTGGTGCCTTCTGGAGAAGGCATGCAAACAATGAGCAGATGAGAGAACCATCTGTGGGAGGATGTCCCTTATTACTATATAATAATAGTAAAAAAAAATAAATCTTAAAAAATTTTGCTGGATAAGGAATTCTCTGCTGGCAGTTTCTCTTTCAATATTCTAATTGTATCATACCACTGTCTTCTTTGGAACCTCCATAGTTTCTGATGAGAAATCACACTAAATCTTACTGGGCATCTCTTGTGTGTGATGGTTTGCTTCTCCCTTGTTGCTCTCAGAATTTTATCTTTGGCATTTGACATTCTGAATATTATGTGTCTTGGAGTAGATCTATTTGGATTTATTCTGATTTGGGGTATGGTACAATTCTTGGACATGTAGGTTCATTTCTTCTGTGAGAGTTGGGAAATTTTTCCGCTATTATTTCCTCAAATACTCTTTCTGCCCCTTTTCCCTTCTTTTCTCTTTCTGGAACTCTCGTGACATATGTTGTTGCCTTTTGTGTTGTTATTCAACTCTTTGAGCCCCTGCTCAATTTTTTCCTTTCTTTTCTCTCTTCAATTTCAGCTGTTCTGTCTTTGGTATTACCTATTTCTTCAATCATTTTGTGTCTGCTGTTGTATGCTTCTAATTATTTTTTAGCTTACCTATTGTGTCTTTCATTCCCATGAGCTCTGTTATTCTTTTATTCAGGATTTCAAATTCTTCTTTGTGCTCACTGAATGTCTTCTTGATGTTGTTCATTTCTTTAGCCATATTGCCTTTCAACTCATTAATTTGATTTTGAAAATTTGTGTGCATCTCATTAATTAGTTGTCTCAAATCCTGCATCTCTTTAGGGATTTGGTATATTTCTGTTCTTTGGCCATGTTTTCCATTTTCTTAGTATGACTCAATTTTTTTCTGATGTCTAGGCAAATCTGATTAGGTTGGTAATTTACTCAGATGCTCAGTTTTCTCTTTCGTAGGGATTTAGTGGCAGGAGGTTGTGTTACTGCTGTTCTTTGATTCTTAGTTCAACCTGGATCGTTAAGATTATCCTTGTTAGTTGTTCAAAACTGGGCTCTGGACCTAGCTAGGCCCTTGGCAAGAGTCCATAAAGGGTGGAAAAAGCGTCTCATTTACTTTAAATTTTCTCACATGCACTTCCTTGGTTCTGCCAGCAGATGGCGCTCTTTGGGAACTCTCTCATTTCAGTGCCTGGTTGAAGTGTGCTGGTTGCAAACAGATCAATGTGATAAAGTTTCCTGCCTGGAAGCTAAGAGCCTCATAATTCAAACTTTCTCAGAGACAGCCTTCACTGGCAGCCCTGTCCCTTTCCCTGGGTAGGAAATAATGCCACTCCCCTCTGTGTTCTCAATAATCAATCCTGGTCAGTAGAGAAGGAGATTGAGAAGTTGGATATCTTTAGTCCTGGATCTCTTTAGTCCTGAGCCAGCTCCCAAGGCAAACAGTGGTGTGGCCCCACCTGGCCTGGAAGGGCTTGTGGGACACAGCAGACCAAATTTGTGGGTCAGAAGCTGAGTCAGCCTTAGGCTGTGTCCCTCTCTCTTCCCTTTCCTGGGGCCGTGGATCTGTGGAGCCCCCTTTGTCTGTAGCTGGACCAGAAACTTGAGAATTCTAAAGTGTTTTTGGTGTGGGAGAGGGTGCCGGCAGTCGCAGCTGTGGCTTTTAACTCAGTTTTGCTGTAGTGATTCTTTTCCTTTGTCCCTCTCTCTTCTGGGCTATGTCCAGCCTTCACCTGGCATCCTAAACCCTAGAAGATTTTTTTCCAGGCCGTTTCAGCCTGTTCTCTAGCTATTTTTCTGGGAGAGAAGAGAATCCCATTTCTTTCTAGTCCGCCATTGTCCCTTGAAGTCAGTAATAAGTTTTAAGATTGGGAAGTGTGCCTCCCTCCAACTGTTTTCTTCTTCAAGGTGGCTTTGACTATGCAGAGCCTCTTACCTTTCCATATAAATTTTATGATTAGCTTTTCCATGTCTGCAAAGAAGACTGTTGGAATTTTGATTGGGATTGCATTGAATCTGTACATTGTTTTGAGATTGTTCATTTCTAATGTGTAGAAACACTACTAATTTTTGCATGTTGATCTTGTACCCCACCACTTTGCTGAATTCATTTATCAATTTTAGTAGCTTTGTTGTGGATTTTTTCAGGATTTTCTGCATGTAGAATCACGTCATCTGCAAATAGGCAAAGTTTTACTCCCCCCTTTCCAATTTGGATGCCTTTTATTTCTTTTTCTCACCTAATTGTTCTGGTTAGAACTTCCAGTCCAATGTTGAATAAGAGTGGTGACAATGTGCATCTTTGTCTTGTTCCTGATGCTTGAGAGCAAGCTTTCAGTCTTTCACAATTGAGTCTGATGTGAACTCTGGATTTTTCATATATGCCCTTTATCAAGTTAAGGAAGTTTCCTTCTATTCCTAGTTTTCTAAGTGTTTTATCAAGAAGGGATGCTGTATTTTGCCCAATTCCTTTTCTGCATCAATTGACATGATCATGTAATTTTCCTCCTTCTTTCTGTTAATGTGATATATTACACTAATTGATTTTCTTATGTTGAACCATAGGGATATGCATACTTGGGATAAATCTCACATGATCATGGTGTGTGATTCTTTTAATGTGCTGTTGGATTCTATTTGCTAGTATTTTGTTTAGGAGATCTTACCAATTTTTTTTTTTTAACAAATCAATTTTATTGATACATATTAATAAAGCATACAGTTCATCCAAAGTGCACAATCAATGGTATTTGGTATAATCACATAGTTGTGCATTCATCACATTTCAATAATAGTAAAAAAAACAAACAAGAAAATTCTTCACCTTTCAGAGGTAAAGATCTTATCATTTTTAAGTTGCCTTTTTCTTGATTCGGCACTCACCTTGTTACTGCAGCTTTTAACTGCTTTCTGGAACTTTGAGAAAGATGGTTCTGTAAAGTTCTAGTTTGTTGTTTAAAACTTCTGTGGGGACAGAACCCTGGAGCATCTCACTCTGCCATCTTGATGACATCACCTCCAGTGGTGATATTTTGTGTATCTCTATTGCCATACCATGCCATGGCTTTTATTTTTTTTTAACCACAGGAAACAGTCATTAGTGCCATTAAATCTAAGAAGATTAGAGAACCAATTCCAGAAAACCCAGAACCACTTCACAAAACTCATCCTGAATAGTCTGTCCCTTTAGAACCACTTCCATGACCATGATATGCATCAGTCAGGGTTCAACCTGAGAAACAGATCCAGTAGGAAATATGTATGAAGAGATTTATTGCAAGGAGTTGTTTTATGTGATTGAGGGTTCTGGCTAGACAAGTCTGAAATCCACAGGAAGGATAGGTTGGAAATTTTTGGAATGGGATGAAGCTGCTGTCCACAGGTGAAATTTCTTCTTTGGAGAAGCAATGTGTATCTGTATAGTGTATAGCATAGTACCTGCTAGGTGCTAAAATATGGCATCTGTAATTATTACATAGGAGAAGGTAGAGTTAAGTAGGGATGCAACAGGATCCATTTAAAGTAAAAACCCTCCCAGCTCCTAACTTTATTTTGGCAGTCAATGAAGACTTGTGTTATAACTAGGGTTAATTTCAATTAGATCATTGGGATGGAGTACACTGTTCCTTGCTGGGTTCCTTGACAGCCCAGTAATGTTAAGAATGGTGGAGTCTCACAAAATCAGGGAGTCAATTCTTGACCACAAATTTCAGTCCCTGATATAAAGCTCCATATGTATAGGAGGTGGCTGGAGATTGACTCCTGTCCTAGATAATCTTCCTAAGAGAACAGAATGATGTTTGAGAGAGACTTTAATCCCTATGAGAAAATCCATCAGATCTACAGATGGATGATTAGGCCTGTGCTTTAATGTCTTCATCCACTAAACATCTTTCCATTTTACTCATTTGGAATGCCAATCCAAGTGAGAATTCTGTTTGTTTGAGAAGTGCCTCCATCAATTAACTATACTAATTTAATCCGCACTTCTCTAAGTTTTCTCTAAATCTCCAAATCTTCTCCCTATTAGGAACCTAAGCCCTCAAGATGTCTTGACTCAAGTCTCCACATTTTTGCCATTGACAGTAACTTTTCACCTGGTAGACTCTCCAGTTGGCTGTGCCCTTTTGCATATATCTTGGTCTTTAAAGCGTACGGGGGGAGTGGATGTGGCTCAGGCTGTTGGGCACTCGCCTCTCATGTAGGATGTCCCAGGTTCTCAGTGCCTCCTAGAAGAGGCGAGCAAATAGTGAGCAGATAGATGAGAGAACCATCTGGGGGAGGTGAGGATAAAGAAAGAAAAATAAAGTAAATAAATCTTTGGGAAGTGGAGGTGGCTCAAGGCAATGGGCACCTCCCTCCCACATGGAGGTCCCAGGTTTGGTTCCTCGTGCTTAAGTAGGGATGCAAGAGGATCCATTTAATGTATAAACACACAATGAATGGACACAGAGAGCAGACAGGGAGCACATACAACATTAGAGGGTGGAGGGAGAAATAAATAAATCTTTAAAAAACAAACAAACTTATACATATCATGAGTTCCAAGAACTGGCTAGCTAAAGTAACCTGCTCAAGGTCACTTTTATTGGCCATGTGACCTTGAACATGTTAGTCTTTCTGCACTTGTAAAATGGGGATAATAGTACCTAATTGCTGGTGCATTAATTGAGTTAATGTAAAGTACTTAGTGCCTGGCACATTGTTGGGAATCGAATCATGACCCCCACAAGTCATGTTCAAGACCTAACCCCCAGTCCTGTAGGTATGAACTTGTTTGTAATAAAATCTTTGAAGATCCTGTTTATTTGAGGCCAAATTGAATCAAGGTGGACTTTAATACACTGTGACAGGAAATCTAGACAGAGGCCACTGAGTAGAAGTAAAAGCCATAAGAGGGGACATTTCACTCTGTGGCAGAGGCAGAGATTGATTGTCAGCAGGCCAGCACCAGACTGCTATAGACATTGGAGAAGAATGGCCTGCCAATACCTTGATTTTAGACTTCTGGCCTTCAAAATTGTGAGACAATAAATTCCTGTTGCTTAAGACAACCAGACTGGTGTTTTGGGAGAGCAGCCCTGGGAAACTAAGATACACATTTTAGGTTATCAGAGGTAGGCATGATTATGCTGTTGCTACTACTGCTGAATGCTTTGACTTAACAACTTGCACTTGTAATTTCTCTCTGACATCTAGTCTTTCCCTACAGAGGCCTTTCTCTTAGTCCCATCATCTTTCTTTCTCAGGATTCCCCAATACGTTGACTGCCTATGTATGTGTAGGAATAGAAAATTCCTGTATTTTGTTATGCTGACAAATGTGCCTCCTATAGTGGGAATGGGGAGATGAGGGGCTATATATGCAAACCTATTCATAATGAAAAGGCCAGTAAAAGTGTCTTCCTAAACAAAATGTTATACTTCATTAAATTGAAGACACTATCAACTGTAAGATAAGCCATTATTTTATGTACCACTCAGAAAGATATAAGCCAATTAACCTTTAGAATTTTAATCTTATACTTATTAAAGAACTATTTTATGCAAATATTCTTGCTGTCCCGATTTTGTGATAATCAGGGTAGGCTAAACATTCGCTATATTAGAAACTATGCATGTGTCCCCAGACCTAGTTTTTCTCCCTAGGTCTGGTTTTTAGAACGCTGGTGATAAACTAAGCCTTTATTATATGACCATCCTGTATGGGAAAAGACAGTAACTTTGGGTATCTTTGGTCAACCTTAAGAGATATTGCAGGGGGACAGATGTGGCTCGGGTGGTTGGGCGTGCGGCTCCCATATGTAGGGACCTGGGTTTGATCCCTGGGACCTCCCGGTAAAAATTTAAAAAAAGAAATATATAGAAGGCGCATGGGCCACCAGGTCCCGTGCACAGGTGTGCTGCCAGGCCCCACATGTGGGTGTGCCGTCAGGCCCCACGAGCCGCACAGCAAGATGATGACGTAACAGGAGAGTGACACAAGGGAGAGCCAAGATGAGACGTGCCAAAAAACCAGGAACTAAGGTGGTGCAGGCAGTAGGACACCTCTCTCCCACATCGGAGATTCCATGGATTGAATCCCAGTGATGACAGGAGGAGAAGAATGAGAAGAGAGGGCAGGAAACAGACACAGAGAGCTACCCAGTGAATGGACACAGAAACAGCAAAAATGGGAGGGGGCGTAAAAATGGATAAAAGTAAGTAAGTAAATAAATAAATCCTTAAAAAAATGTATAGGGGAGGAAGATACAGACTATAGTTAGTAGTAATACTTTGATGATGCTCTTTCATGATTTGTTAACAAATGTTTCACAACAATGCAGGTTGTTTGGGGGTGGTGTATGGGAGCCCTGTATGATGTTATATATGTTTTGTAAGTTCACAGTGTTTACTGAACACTTATAGTTTATGTATGTTCATGTATGAATGATATACTTCAATAAATTAAAAAAAAACTATTTTATACCTATTTAGACACAGGAGCAATGTCAATATTAACAGCTTTGACCAAATTCACTCATGTGCAATCATAACTACACTCACATGTAATGATAACTACTGGTCAGACACCATTGAGTGTAAGATGCACATTAATTTCAGAGATGCTAAAACATGAAAAAAAAAAAGTGCATGTTAAAGTCAGTGAAATATGATCTGTCTTCCTTCAGCTAATCCTCAAAAATGTAGAAACATTTTTCTTGGTATAATACATAACTGACACATGAATTTCTATAAAATAAATCCCCTCTCCTCATGGCTGAAGGCTTTTTCATCTTTCTAGCTTTAAAAGGAAAATACCTTGACTGAGGCAGAGATATGCAATAAAAAAGTAAAAATCTAAAAAAACAATATAATTTTAGAATGATATTTGATGTTTAGTGGTCAGGGAAGACTTCTCTGAGATGGTCACATTTTAGATGAGACCTAAATGATAAGGGGTCCTTGAGATTTCAGTATCTGTGGATTTATAGTTTTCATTGAGTTTGGAAAATTTTTGACCATTTCCTCTCCTCTCCTTTTGTACATATACATGCCAATTATACATTTATTAGTCCACTTGGAGTAGCTCACTATTGCTCCTTCCCCCCCCCGCAAATCTTTTTTCTTTGTGTTTCTTTTTGGATAGCTTCTATTATTTTCAAGTTAATAATCTTTTCTTCTGCCACATGTAATCTGCCCATGTATTTTTCATACCAGACATTGTAGTTTTCATATCTAGAATTTCTACTTGGGACTTTTTATATCTTCAGTGTCTATAGTTAGCATGCTCTACATTTTTTCTAGCATCTTGGAAACTGGGACAATCATAGAGCTCACCTCATTTGTTCTCCCTCTGTCATGCATCGCTGCCCTTCTTCCCATTTTTGCTGTTTCTGTGTCCATTTACTGGGCAACTCTCTGTGTCCATATCCTGCCCTGTCTTCTCATCCTTCTCCTCCTGTCTTCACTGGGATTCGATCCTCTGAATCTCCGATGTGGGAGAGATGCGTCCTACTGCCTGTGCCACCTTAGTTCCTGGTTTTTTGGTGCATCTCGTCTTGGCTCTCCCTGTTACATCATCATCTTACTGTGTGGCTTGCAGGGCCTGGCGGCTCACCTGCTCACAGGGCTTGGTGGCGCACCCATGCACGGGGCCTGATGGCTCATCCGCTGGCAGGGCCTTAACCATTTTTAAGTGTATAAATCTGTGGCATCCATTACATTTACACCGTTATGCAACCATCACCATTGTCTATCACCAAAACCCTTTCATCACCCCAAACAGAAACTCTGTATTCTTTAAAAAGTGAACTCCATTGCCCCCTTCTTTCAGCCCCAGATAACCTCTAATCTACTTTCTATCTCTATGAATTTGCCTATTCTAGATATTTCATATAAGTGGATTCATACAATATTTGTCTTTCAAGCCTGGCTTATTTCAGTTAGCATAATGTTTTCAAGGTTCATCCATGTTGTAGCATGTTTTAGACCTTCACTTCTTTTATGGCTAAAAAAGATTTAATTGTATTGACATACAATATTTTGTTTATTCATTCAACTGTTGATGAATGCTTGGGTTGTTTCCACCTTTGGGCTGTTGTGAATAATGCTGTTATGAACACTGGCGTAAAAATAACTGTTTGAGTCCCTGTTTACGATTCTATGGGGAATATATCAAAGAGTGGGATTGCTGAGTCATATGGAATTTTATGTTTAGCTTTTTGAGGAATCGCCAAACTGTTTTCCATAGTGACTGGATCATTTCACATTCCCACCAGCAATGCATGAAGATTCCAATTTCTACACATCCTCACTAACACTTATTATTTTGTTTTTTGTTTGTTTGTTTTTATTATAGCTAGTAGTTGTGAGGGGGTATTTGCATTTCCCTAATGACTAATGATGTTAAGCATCTTTTCATGTTCTTATTGGCCATTTATATATCTTCTTTGGAGAAATGTATGTTCAAGCCCTTTGCTCAGTTTTTGTTTGGGTTGTTTGCCTTTTTATTGTTGAGTTGTAAGTGTTATTTATATATTCTGGAATTAAATCCTTATCAGATAGGATTTTCAAATATTTTCTCCCTTTTTGTGAGTTGTCTCTATTCTCTTGATAGTGTCCTTTTATGCACAAAAGTTTTAATTTTGATGAAATCCTTTGTATCTAGTTTTTCTTTTGTTGCTTTTTATTCTTGGTGTTATATATAAGAAATGATTGGGGGCGGATGTGGCTCAAATGGTTGGGCGTCCGTCTGCCATATGGAGGGACCTGGGTTCGATCCCCGGGACCTCCCGGTAAAAAAAAAAAAAAAAAGAAATGATTGCCAAATCCAAGGTCATGACAATTTTCCCCTCTTTCCTTCTAAGAGTTTTATAGTTTTTGCTTTTAAATTTGAGTCTTTGATCCACTTTGAATTAATTTTTGTATATGATATAACATAAGGGTCCAACTTGATTCTTTTATAAATTATATCTAATTTTCCCAGCACATTTGTGGAAGTGACTATTCTTTTCCCCATTGAATAGACTTGACTCCCTAGTCAAAAATCAATTAGCTATAGATGTGAGGATTTATTTCTGGGATCTCAATTCTTTTCCATTGGTCTGTATGTCTATCCTGATGCCAGTACCACACTGCTGTAATTATTCTAGCTTTATAGTAAGATTTGAAATAGGGAATTGTGTGTTCTGCAACTTTGTTCTTTTCCAAGATTGTTTTGGTTATTCAGTGTCCCTTGAAATTCCATATGAATATTAGGATGGGTTTTTCCATTTTTGCAAAAAAGCCTGCTGGAATTTTGCTAGGGATTGTTTTGAATATGTTGATCACTTTGGTTAGTATTGGCATCTTAATATTAATTCTTCTAGTCCTTGAACACAGATGTCTTTCCATTTATTTGTCATCTTTAAGACTTTCAGCAATGTTTTATAATTTTCAGTGTACAAGTCTTGTACCTCCTTGATTAAATTTATTAATAACTATTATATTGATTTTGATGCTCTGGTAAATGGAAGTGTTTCCTTAATTTCCTTTTCAGATTGTTCATTGCTAGTGTATTAAAATATAACTGATTTTATGTGTTAATTCTCCACACCCCCGAGATGGCTCCCTTGTGTTTGCTTGTTGTTATTTTTTCATTGTTTGCTCTCGTTGTCTCCTCATTGTTTGTTTGTCTTCTTTAGGAGGCACCGGGAACCGAACCTGGGACCTCCCATGTGGGAGGCAGACACTCAACTGGTTGAGCCACATCTGCTACTCCTTATGTGTTAATTTTGTACCCTGCAACTTTGTTGAATTTGTTTATTAGCTCTAAGCTGAGTGTGTGTGTGTGTGTGTGTATGTATTCATTAGGGTTTTCTACATTCAAATTCATATCATCTTTGAATAAAGCAAGTTTTACTTCTTCCTATTCAGTTTGGATGCTTTTATTTATTTATTTATTTATCTATCTATCTATCTATCTATCTATTTATTTATTTATTTATTGTTTAACTGCTCTGGCAAGAACTTCCAGTACTATGTTGAATAGGTATGGTGGAAGTAGGCATCTTGTCTGTTACTGATCTTAGGGGAAAAGCATTTAGTTTTTCATCACTGAATATAACATTTGCAGTGGGTTTTTGTTGTATAGCACTAATCATATTGAAGATGTTCCCTTCTATTTCTAGTTTACTGCATGTTTTTTTTTTTTTTTAATCACAAAAGGGTGATTTGGTCAAATGCTTTTTCTGTATCAATTGCGATGATCATATGGTATTTTCCTTTGTTGTATTAATGTGGTATATTAAATTGATTGATTTTTGTATGTTGAACCACTCTTGCATTTGAAGGATAAACCCAACTTGGCCATGGTGTATAAACTTTTTAATGTGCTGCTGAATTTCATTTGCTAGTATTTTGTTGAGGATTTTCCTGTCTATTTTCATAAGAGATGTTGGTCTGTAGTTTTCTTTCCTTCTAGTAGCTTTTTCTTTCTTCAGTCTCAGGGTAATGCTGGCCTCATAGAATGAGTTAGTAAGTGTTCCCTCTGCAATTTCATGGAAGAGTTTGAGAAGATTTATTGTTAGTTCATTGAAAGTTTGGTAGAATTCATGAGTGAAGCCATATGCTCCTGGACTTTTCTTTGTTGGGAGGTTTTCGATTACTGATTCAATGTCCTTATTTATTATAAGTCTATTCTGATTTTCTGTTTCTTATTGAGTCAGTTTTGGTAGTTTGTGTGTTTCTAGGAATTTTTACATTTCATCTAGATTATCCAATTTGTTAGTGTAACAGTTGTCTGTAGTATTCTCTTATAATCCATTTAATTTCTATAAAGTAGGTAATAATTTCCCTCTTTATTTCTGATTTTAGTAATTTGAATCATCTCTTTTTTTTCTTAGTCAGTCTAGATAAAGGTTTGTCAATTTTGTTGATTTTTGAAAGAACAAACTTAGTTTCATTGAATCTCTATATTGTTTTAAAATTTTCTATTTTATTTGTCTGTGCTATAATCTTTATTATTTCCTTTCTTCTACTAGCTTTGGGTTTATTTTGCCCCTCTTTTTTGAGTTCCTTAAGGTGTAAAGTGTTTCAGAGCCCTTTGATATTTGTTATGGTATTATGGTATCACAATTCTGGGCTTAGGTGCTTCCCAGATGCAGTTATTACATACTTAGTTTTCTAAAGGCTACCAATGCAAAATACCAGAAATAGGTTGGCTTTTATAATGGGGATTTATTAGGTTAAAAGCCTTTATAGTAATGTTCACATTTGAGTGTGAAAAAAAGAAATAATAGTAAAAACTCACTATATCTCTGGCACTGTACCAAATGCTTTGCATGTATGATTGTGTTTAATAATTATTAATTAAGAAAATGAAGCTCAATGAGTTAGTTAAGAAAGATTATAGGATCACATACTGGTATGTGGCAGAGCCTGGATACTAACCTAGGAAAAAGTGACTCCAATTTCATAACAGAAGTACTAACAGGATGAGTACTGAATGGATGAGAAACAGGGAAATGTATTTCAAAAGTTTAGTAATATTGCAACTGGATAGGAAAACTACTGAGACATCATCTAAAAATATCAGATATTCTGTTTGCATTAAGTAGATAAAAAGACTTAAAAAACAAAACAAAACTGTACATAAAAATGCAAAAAGCCAAGTAATCATCTTTACCTTCCTGATGGATGCTGGTGTCCTCTCCAAGTGTGTTGCAAGTTTTTTTTTTTCAGATTCAAAATTTGGACTCAAATGTTTTGTTCATATTTTAATTGACTTTTACTTCAATTACTGTATTAGTTAGGGTTCTCTAGGAAAACAGAACCAACAGAAGATATTTGTAAATAGTATGAGGCTTTATAAAATTTTCTCACATGACCATGGGGATGCTCAAGTCCAAATTCTGTAGGGCAGGCTGCAAGCCAGGGACTCCAGTGAAGGTCCTTGATGAGTTCCCCATGAGACTCTGTCTGAAATAGAGGTGGGAATTCTCTCTCTGAATGCTGAAATCACTTCTCCTTTTAAGGCCTTTTGATTGGATGAAATGTCAGTCGTTGCTGATGGCAATCTCCTCAGTTGACTGTAGATGTAACCAGCTATATATGCAATCACCTCACTGATGATTAAAGTCCATGAAATATCCTTGTATTATAATTAGCCCAGTGCTTGCTTGACCAAACAACTGGGCACCATTACCTGAACAAGTTGACACATTAGCCTAACCATCACAGTCTACCACAAAAACACACACACATATATATTTTTACTGCCTGCACCACCTTCGTTCCTGGTTTTTCAGTGCATCTCATCTTGGCTCTCCCTTGTGTCACTCTCCTGTTACATCATTATCTTGCTGTGTGGCTCATGGGGCCCTGTGGCTCACCTGCGCACAGAGCCTGGTAGCTCATGCGGGGCCTGGCGGCCCACACGCATTCTATATTTTTCTTTTTTTCTTTTTACTGGGAGGTCCCGGGGATCGAACCCAGGTCCCACCATAAGGGAGACGGACGCCCAACCACTCGAGCCACATCTGTTTCCCTGCTATATCTCTTAAGGTTGACCAAAGATACCCAAAGTTACAGTCTTTTCCCATACAGGATGGTCATATAATAAATCAGGCTTAGTTTATCAACAGCATTCTAAAAACCAGACCTAGGGAGAAAAACTAGGTCTGGGGACAAACGCATGGTTTCTAATATAGCGAATGTTTAGGCTACCCTGATTATCACAAAATCAGGACAGCCTGGTATTGCTTTTGATTTACTATTTTCCTGGGTAGGTGCTGTTCTAGTGGCTTCTACTTGGCCTTTCCTACCATAATAGCCTTCACTCCACAATTCAGGGAACTAATATGGGGATTCTGCCAGTTGCTGAGTATGTCTATTCCAATTATGTATTCTGGAACTGGGGAAATAACCACAGAGGTCTGGGTAACCACTGGATCCACTGTCAGATGGACCTGAGCTAAAACTCTATCGATCACCTGACCTCCATAAGCCCCTACTCTGACTGGTGGAACACAGTGACATTTTGGTTCTCCTGGAATTAATGTCACTTTTGAGCCAGTGTCTAATAATCCCTGAAGTTTCTAATCATTTCCTTTCCCCCAATGCACAGTTACCCTTGTAAAAGACCATAGGTCTTTTTGGTGAAAGCTGGGAGGAAGATTAACTGCATAAATTTTTGGCATTGTAACAGGAACCTTCCCCAAGGGGACCTGGCCTTCCCCTCATTCAAGGGCCTCTGGGTCTGTAAACTGACTCAAGTCTGGGAATTGATTAAGGGGCCATGACTCTCTGTTTCTGTAATTCAAGTTAGGTTTCTGTTCACTCAACCTATAACTCTTATGCTTATACAGGTCAAGTAGGAATTTAGTAGACTGTCCATCTATTTTGCTTCTAGGTACCCCATGATCTATTAGCCAATGCCATAGGTCTGTGCAACTCAGATTTTTTTGATTGCTGCTTGAGTCTCCTTTTCATTGTGGTAACCACACCCACCTTGTCTTTGGCAATTAAGTGCTGCCACTTACTGTTTGCTGGCCCAGGATCCCATCATCCCCATAGTGTTTAAGGATCCTAGTTCCATAACAGCAGTTCCTACAGTAATATCTGACCACAGAGCTCTTCAGGGAAGATGGAGTTAGCTTACAAATTTATTCCTCACAGTCCTGGTGAAAGGTGTTTTTTCTGGATAGTCCTGGAGTGGGTGGGCAAATCTTAGATGGTAAATCCATTCTAATATTCCAATCTCTCTAAGCCTTTGGGTCCCTTCATCTACAGTATATCAGGGCAATTCTGGCATCTTGACCTCAGCAGTGTTGGCCATCTTTTGGTCCATGTTTCAGCCAGCCACCTGAACAAACTGTTAGAGCCCTTTTTTTAAAACAATTTATTGAAGTATGTCATTCATACATGAACACACATAAACTATAAGTGTTCAGTAAACATTGTGAACTTATAAAACAAACATGCATAACATCACACAGGTCTCCCACACATCACCCCCCCCGCCCCCCACAAACACCCTGCATTGTTGTGAAACATTTGTTAACAAATCATGAAAGAGCATTGTTAAAGTATTACTACTAACTATAGTCCGTATCTTCTCCCCTATACATTTTTAAAAAGGATTTATTTATTTATTTACTCACTTCTATCCATTCCCCCCACCCCCACTCCCACCCCACCCCCGTTTTCGCTGTTTCTGTATCCTTTTGCCGGCTAGCTCTCTGTGTCCATTTCCTGCCCTCTCTTCTCATCCTCTTCCTCCTGTCTTCACTGGGATTCGATTCTCGGAACCTCCAATGTGGGAGAGAGGTGTCCTACCACCTGCACCATCTTAGTTCCTGTTTTTTTTTGGTGCGTCTTGTCTTGGCTCTCCCTTGTGTCACTCTCCTGTTATGTCATCATCTTACTGCATTGCTTGTGGGGCCTGACAACTCACCTGCTCATGGGGCCTGGCGGCGCACCCGTGCACGGAGCCTAGTGGCCCACACACCTTCTATATTTTTCTTTTTTTTATTTTTACCGGGAGGTCCCGGGGATCAAACCCAGGTCCCTCCATATGGGAGACAGACGCCCAATCATTTGAGCCACATCCGTTCCCATGCTATATCTCTTAAGGTTGACCAAAGATACTCAAAGGTACAGCTTTTTCCCATACTGGATGGTCATATAATAAATCAGGCTTAGTTTATCAACAGCATTCTAGAGAAAAACTAGGTCTGGGGACACATGCATGGTTTTTGATATAACGAATGTTTAGCCTACCCTGATTATCACATTAATATACTTTTTAATTTTTTTAAAAAAAGATGCTTAATTTACATAAATGTTACATAAAAAATTTAGGGGATTCCCATATGCCCCGCTCCCTACCCCTCCCACATTTCCCCACATTAACAACTTCCTTCATTACTGTGGTATATTTGTTAAAATTGATGAACACATTTTGGAGCCTTGCCATTGAGCATGAATTATAGTTTACATTGTAGTTTACACTCTCTCCTGCACAATTTTGTAAGTTATGACAGGATATATAATGGCCTGTATCTGTCATTGCAATATCATTCAGCACAATTCCCAAGTCCCGAAAATGCCCCCATATTACACCTGTCTTTCCCTCTTCCTCCCCTCGGAACCTCCAGTGGCTACTGCCTTCACATCAATGATAAAAGTTCTTCCATTGCTAGAATCACAATAAGTCTATACAAGAATACCATAAGTCTACTGTAGTCCATCGTTCATTCCCCAATCCTGAGGATTCTGGGATGATGATGCCCACTCCACCTCTAACTGAGAGGAGTCTGTCCCATTATTGAAGAAGGTGCTGCCACCCCAGTGCTCAGAGAGGGTGGAGCTTGTGTCCTGGCATTTTTGAAGAGCTTAACCATCATCCCAATGTTTGGAAAAGGTGAAGACTTCACCCCAGTGTTTGGAAAGAGCATGGCTGCTGAGAAAGCACTTGGGAGGGGTGGGACTTCCACTCCATCAGGCCCAGAGGACAAAACATCATTCCATAGATGACTCTCAGACCATGAAATCTAATGGAGTATTCTCTGCTTGGTTTTGGAATTGTTTGGGATCTATTACCCCTGTTTTCCTTCCAATTTCTTCCTTCTGGAATGGGAATGTTTATCCTATGCCCATCCCTCCATAGTATTTTGGAAGCAGATAATTTGTTCTCTAGGTTTCAGAGGTCCACAGAGGGGAATTGTGCCCCAGGACAGACCACACCCATAACTGATTTTGATGGTAATTTGTCCTAAGCATTTTTTCTGAAATGACATAAAACTTTTGAGTTAGTGTGATGGAATGAATGTATTTTACATGTAGAAAGAACAAGGTATAAACCCTTTGTAAGTAGGACCTTTTGATGAGGTTACTTCAGTTAAGATGTGTCCTACCGCAATCTGTATGGATCTTAATCCTATTACTGGAGACCTTTATAAGAGTATGAAGTTCAGATAGAGAGAAAGAGAAAGCCACAGGAAGCAAGAGGCTGAAACAGAACCTGGAAGAGAAGAGACCAGGAGGTGCCACCATGTGTCTTGCCATGTAACAGAGGACTCAAAGATCACTGGCAGCCAGCCCCAGAATGGTCACAGTCTTTGGGGAGAAAACATTGATTTGATGATGATTTGATTTGGATATTTTCCTGGCCTCAAAACCATGAGCAAATAAATTTCCATTGTTTAAACTAACCCATTTCATGGTATTTGCTTGAGCAGCCTAGGAAATGAAAACAGGAGCATTCTCAGACAAGGCAGAATACTATCCTGGCATTTACTGATGAGGGGCCTACTGCACTCTGTAGACCAAGGCATTAAAAAAAGTCATGATGTGTGGGAGGTGGGGCATATCGGAATCCCTATTTTTTTGTGTGTAACATTTATGTAATCTAAGTATCTTTTAAAAAATTAAACAAAAAAAGTAATGATGTTCTTGTCCAGAAGAGGAGAAATATGAGTTCGAAAACCATGGAGACCAAAAGGCAGTGGGATGATATATTTAAAGTCCTAATGTTAACCAAGAATTCTATATCTGGCAAAGTGATCCTTCAAGAATGAATGAAAAATTAAAACACTTGCATATAAATAAAAGTTGAGGGAGTTCATTACCAGTAGACTTGCCCTATAAGAAATGCTAAAGGGAATTTAGCAGGCTGAAATAAAAAGACACTAGACAGTAACTTGAAGCCAAGAGGGAAAAAAAAAAGAACAATAGTAAAGGGAATTTCATAGGTAAATATAAAATCCAGTATTGTAGTTTGATTTGGTTCATAACTTCTCTATTTTTCATGTATTAAAAAAGTTAGATACAGAATTACCATATCCGGCAGCAATTCCACTTTAGGTATGTATAGGAGATGTCTATAAATAGCAAATCCACAGAGACCAAGTATATTAGAAGTTACCATGGAGTGTGGGAAGGCAGAAAAGGAAGTGTATGTTTGGTGGATAAAGAGTGTGTATAAATACCATCAATATTTTTTAAAAGGGGGTAAAGGATTTGAGTTGACATTTCTCCAAAGAAGATATACAAAAGGCCATTAAGTACATGAAAAGATGCTCAGCATCATTATCCATTAGGGAAATGCAAATCAAAACTACAATGAGATACCACCTCACAACCATTGGGATGGCTAGTATAAAAAAGGGGAATATAACAAGTGTTGGTGAGGATGTAGAGAGACTGGAATTCCCATGCATTGCTGGTGGGAATGTAAAATGGTGCAGACACTTTGGAAACAGTTTGGTGATTCCTCAAAAAATTAAAGATTGAATTACCATATGACTCAGAAATTCCACTCCTGGGTACATACCCCAATGAACTGAAATAAAGAATTGAAAACATGGTCTCAAACAGATATTTGTATGCCAGTGTTCATAATAGCATTATGCACAATAGCCAATAGGTGGAAACAACCTAAACATCAATTAACAAATATAAGGATAAACAAAATGTGGCATATCCATACAATGGAGTGGTATTCAGCCATAAAAATGAAGTTCTGATCCATGCTGCAACATGCATGTACTTTGAAGACATGATATTGATAAGCCAGGCACAAAAGGGCAAATATTTTATGATTCCACCTATATGAATTTTTTGGAATGGACAAATTCATAGAGACAGAAAGTAGAATAGTGATTACCAGGGGACAACGGGGTTATTTATTCTTAATGGGTCTGGTGTTTCTGTTTGGGTTGATGAAAATGCTCTGAAATAGATGGTGAATTACATTGTGAATGTAATGCTACTGGATTGTAAACTTAAAGATGGTTTTAATGGTAAATTTTAAGTAAAAAATGTTTTCCACGATAAAATATGTTAAAGGAAAAGAAAAGAAAAGGGGCCTTTGTAACTGGAATGGCTTCTCCCAGCAAGAATTCTGACTGGGTGCTCTTAGGGTAGGGCAGGAAAGGTTGATAAAAATTAATTTTTTGGCTGAGGCCACCTGATTGCAGATGAGGAGGATTTTACTTTGGAGCACCAACTTGATAACTAGAAGACTTAGATTGTCTAATATGGATTATTTAATTTCTTTAGAAAAGAGCTGCCAAGGATTTGTCTGTTAGCTTTGCCCTGAGAATAAATACCATCTGCTTGCACTTGGTGGATGTATGAGGTGAACTGCAGAGTGTGGTAGAGAAAAGCAGATGGGTACAGTTGATCCTCATTAGAGCTTGCCCTGGCTCACTTGGGCAACCCTCCTTCTTGGCAAGTTTCATAGCTCGTTCTGGGAGTGACCCTCTAGGTCTTGTTTATCTGTTAATTCTCCCATTAACTTCCATGCTTCTAGCTATGTACAGTCTCTCTCATCACTAGGTGACACCTGTTCTCCTCAAGATATGTGTTTCAAAAAAAAAAAAAAAAAGATATGTGTTTGTTCCTCTTTTTTACTTCTATTTCTTAATACAAAGTGTCAAGAAATGTCTGGTTCATGAACAAAAGTAAAAAAAAAAAGAAAAAAAAAAAGACCACATTTACTGTGGTTATCCCAGGAGTTATCTTTCCAGTGAAAGAACTGTAAATGAAGGTAGTATTTCCATTAAAAATATAATTAATTTGTAGTACTTACAAAAAGCATACAAATAATACACAAAAATATGCTTGTATAAAAATACAAATGTAAAAGCATGCATACCCTGAAGGGAAAATGGCTTTTTCCTTCTTTTTCCACCCCAATTCTGCTCTCTTCCCAAGAAGTAGCTGCTGTTAATAACTGAGTGTACATCCTTCTAGATTATTGCTAATGGATATAATTGAATAGTATTTATGGCCATCTGTCTGATTATTAGTCTATCTTTTAAATTTAGATAGGATCACATTGTATGTATTGTTTTGTGGATTACTTTTTATTTATTAGAGATCTTGTAGCTTTACAGAAAAATCATGCATAAAATACAGAGTTCCCATCTGTAGGTTAGGTTAGGTTCATGTGTCAACTTGGCCAGGTTAATGGTGCCCAGTTGTTTGGTCAAGCAAGCCCTGGCCTAATGGTTACTGTGAGAACATTTCATGGACTTAAATCATCACTAAATTTATTGTATCAATGGCTGATTACATCTACAATCAACTGAGATTGCCTTCAGCAATGAGAGAAGTATCATCCAATCATTTGAAAGCTTTAAAAGGGGAAGTGATCATTTCAGCTGTCAGAAGAGAGAATTTTCATCTCTACTTCAGCCAGCCAGCTTCTCCTGGGGAATTCATCGAAAACCATTGGAGTTCCCAGCTTGCAGCCTGTCCTATGGAATTTGGATGTGTACATCCTCACAGTTGCATGAGACAATTTTATAATATCTCATAATATTTACAGATATCTCCTTTTGATTCTGTTTCCCTGTAGAACCCTAATCACCACCCTCTTATTAACATCTTGCATTAGTATGGTATATTTATTATAATTCATAAAATAACATTTTTATAATTGTCCTATTAAATATAGTCCATAGTTTATAATAGAGTTCACTATTTGTGTTGTACAGTCCTATATTTTGTTTTTAACTTTTAGTCTAGTAACATATATACAACCTAAAATTTCTTTTTAGCCTATTCACATATATATATATATATTCACATATAGAGTTGAGTGCTGTTAATTATGTTCATAATGTGATGCCATCACCACTACTTACTGCCAAAACTCTATGATCAACCCAAATAGAAACTACACAATTGAAGAATTAACTCCTCATTTCCTACTTCTGACATGTCTTCTGGTAACTTGTATTTTAGATTCTGACTCTACAAATTTGCTTATTCTAATTATTTAATGTCAGTGTGGTCATACAATATTTGTCCTTTTGTGTCTGATTTATTTCACTCAACATGATGTCTTCAAGGTTCATCCATGGTGTCACAAGTGTCCATCATTCATTCATTTTTAAGGTTCAATAATATTCCATTGTATGAATATACCCCATTTATCATTTGATGGACACTTGGGTTGCTTCCATCTTTTGGCAATGGTGAATAATGCTGCTGTGAACATTGGTGTGTAAATATCTATTTGAGTTCCTGCTTTCAAATCTTTTGAGTATATATCTAGGAATGGGACTCCTGGGTCATATGGTAATTCTATACCTAACTTGCCAAGGAACCACCAAACTGTGTTCCACAGTGGCTGCACCACTTTACATTCTCACCAACTGTAATGAGTGTTCCTATTTCTCTACATCATCTCCAACACTTGTAATTTTCTGTTTTTTTTTTTTTTTTTTTTTTTTTAATAGTAGCCATTCAAGAGTGTGAAATGGTATCTCATTGTGGTTTTGATTTGCATTTCTGGATTACTTTTTTACTTGACCATATGCCTTGGATAGCTTCCCATGTTAGTAGATGTAGAGCTATCATTCTTTCCCTTCTGGTTGACATTGAAATAGTTTACAATTTTTACTTCAATACAATTTATAGTTTTTCTTTTCTAAAATAGCAAAATCTATTACTTTCTTGTTTCACTGATTCTTAGGACATTTCCCATCTAAACTGATATTCTTGTCATATTTGTAAAGAATCCCAATGCATTAAACTGAAAACCTAATTGGATAAAATATAACAAATTGAACATATAATAATAATGTATGATAATATTTATAATAGAAGTTAAAAATCTACCAAAAGAAATACTAGAACTTCTTTATTAAAATTCATGTTACCCTACCCCAGTTACTAAATGGAACATAACTAAATCACATTATTTTGCTCAGAGTTAGGGAGACATGCCTGTTTGCATTTCTTTTCCCAAACATACTAATAACAAACACCCAATTAAAAAAATGTTCTTGTTTTTTTCCTCCTGTTCTTTTCCTACTATTTCCTGCCTATTTTTCTTGGTTTATTCTACTATGCTCTAAGCTCTTGCTTTATAGGTCATTCTTTTTGTTATAGGTCTTGAGATTGGAATCAGTATAATCTTAAGTTGACTATAAGACTGTTTATTTCCAGGTAAATCCATATTAAAACAATATATAAGATCATCTTTTGACAAAAACAGACATTTTGGGGATCCAAGTACACTGGAGGAAGCTCTAAGTCTACTTTGGAAGAAGAGAAATCCTTTGCATGGCCAGTTCTGGAGGTCTTTCTGTTGTTCCACACAGAAAGATTTTTTGTTTTGTTTTTAAACTTTTAAAATTTTTATTATTTTTTTTAGGAGGTACCAGGGAATGAACCCAGGACCTCATTCATGGGAAGCAAGTGCTCGACCAATGAGCGATATCCGCTCCCCTAAACTTTTTGTTTTGAAATACTGTTAAACTTACAGGTCAGTTCCAAAAATAATACAAAACCCATGCCCCTTCTCAGATTACCAGATCCACCAAGATTAACATTTTGCCACATTTGCCATATTATTCTATCTACCTAGCAATCCATCCATCAAATTATCTATCTATCTATCTATCTATCTATCTATCTATCTATCTATCTATCTACCCATCCATCCATCCATCCATCTTTTTATCAATCCAGTTTCTGAATACTTCAGCATAGGTTGTCTACATCATGATCTTCGAACACTTAATACCACTATGTACATTTCTTACATTTATTTTATGTAACCACCTTAAGTGCAGTTATCAAGTTCAAGAAATTTAACATTGATTTAAACCCTTACAGTCTATATTCAATTTTTTCACATATCTCAATAATGTCTTTTTGAATCTTTTATCCTTCTTTATTAGATTCCATCCAGGATCCTGTATTGCATCGAATTGTCATTGTCCCTTTAGATGTTCTTTAATTCCTTTTTAAAAATTTTATATGCAATATAAACTTCTAATTCCAACCCTTCTCAAGCAGACCATTCAGTGGGATTAATCACATTTACAATGTTCTGATACCCTCACCACCTTCCATTACTAAACTCTCCCGTCTCTCCAAACAGAAACCCTACACCCATTCTAAACTAACCCCCCATTTCTGCTGTCCCCACCCCTGGCAACTTGTACTTTACTTTGTCTCTATGAGCTTGCATATTCTCTGATATTTTCTTTGTAGTTACCATGGGGCTTAAATTTAACATCCTAAACCTATAGCAGTATCAATTGCTTTGATATCAACTTAACTTCTATAGTACACACAAACTATGTTTCTATACCTCCCATCCCACATCTTTATGTAGTTCTTTACACTAATTACATGTTTATACATTATGAATCCAAAACCACTGATTTATCATTGTATTTTTAGAATTTGCCTTTTAGATCTCGCAGGAAGTAAAAAGTGGAGTTACAAACCAAAATTACAACCGTACTGGCATTTATATTTACCCATGTTTTCACCCTCATTGGACATATTAATTTTTTCGTACATCTTTGATCTATTATCTATTGTTTTTTCCTTTCCATCTATTGAACTCTCTTTAGCATCTCTTGTAGGACCGGCCTAGTGGTAATAAATTCCCTCAGCTTTTGTTTATCTGGGAATGTTGTAATTTTTCCCTCAGTTTTGAAAGACAGTTTTGCCAGAAATAGAATTCTTGGTTGGCAATTTTTTGCTTTCAGTACTTTAAATATGTCATCTCACTGCCTTCTTGCCTCCGCGGTTTCCAATAAGAAATCAGCAGTTAATCTTATTGAGGACCCCTTGTATGTGATGCATTGCTCCTTTTTTGTGGCTTTCGGAATTCACTTTATCTTTGGTGTTCAACAGTTTGATTATAACATGTCACGGTGAAGGTCTATTTGGGTTTATCCTATTTGGAGTTCGTTGAGTGTCTTGGATGTGTATATTCATGTCTTTTGCTAAATTTGGGAGGTTTCCAGCCATTATTTCTTTGAATATTCTCTCTGCCCCTTTCTCTCTTTCTTCTACCCCCTGGGACTTCCACAATGTGTATATTGTTACACTTGATGGTGTCCCACAGGTTCCTCAGACTCTGTCACTTTTCTTCATTCTTTCTTCTTTCTGTTACTCAGACTGAATGATTTCAGTTATCTTATCAAGCAGTTCACTGATCTTTCTTCTGCCAGCTCTGCTGTTGAACCCCTCTAGGGAATTTTAAATTTCTTTTACTATGGCCTTCAGCTTCTTTTGATAATTTCCATCTCTATTGATATTCTGTTTGTGTTCACCCACTGTTTTCCTACACCAAAAGCTTTTGAGAGATCTATTGTATATACATTAGTATTGACTTTCATTGGCTCTGTGGTGGAATGACTTTACTATTGCTTTTTCATTTATTTATCTGTAGAAGCTCAGTGTTCACCTGGGCCTCCCTTTGCAAGGTTAGGTTAGAACTACAGCTTACATTCTGCTTTTAACAACAAGAATGACAACAGCTGCCATTTACTGAGCACATTACTATGTGCAGGTACTGTGGTATTCATTTCACATTCATTATCTCATTTAATCCTCAAAATAACCTCATTTGGTTAGACTTTATGGGGGAATTGAGGCTCAGAGAGGTTTAGTTACCTGCTAAAGTCACAAAGAAAGTATGTGAGCTGGGCTTCAAACCTAGGTCTTCCTGGCATCAAAGGCTGAGCTTTTAACCTCTATGCAACATGGTCACCAATTACACAATGAATCTTCATGAGCATATGAAGGGAGAAACCTGAAGGCACTACTTACTAGCTGGCAACTGTGGTAGGCTGAATAATGACCCCAAAGATATCCATGTCCTAATCTCTCCTATCTTTGAATGTTACTCTATATGGAAAGAAAGGACTTTGCAGATGTGGTTAAGGATCTTGAGATGGGAAGATTATCCTGGATTTCCTGGTGGGCTCTAAATGCAGACACATGTATCCTTATAAAAGAGAAATAGAGGAAGATCTGACACATGCACAGAAGAGGATGAAGCAATGTGACCATGGTAGCAGAGATTGGAATGATGCAGTCACAAACCAAGAAATATGACAGCCACCAGAAGTTGGAAGAGATAAAGGACTGATTCTCCTCCAGAGACTCTGGAGAGAGGGTGACCCTGCCAATTGATTTCAGCCCAGTGACAATGATTTCAGACTTGTAGTTCCAGAACTGTGAGAGAATAAATTTCTGTTGTTTTAAGCAAGGTCACAAAGTGTGTGATGTTTGTTTCAGCAGCTGTAGGAAACTAATACAGTGACTTTGTGGCCTTGCTTTCCCTCAGTTTCCTGATCTGTAAAATGAGGATATTAAGGGTATGTATGTAGAATTTAAAAAATAGTAATGGGGGAGCAGATGTAGCTCAAGTGGTTGAGTGCCTGCTTCCCATGTATGAGGTCCCGAGTTCGATCTCCAGTACCTCCTAAAAACAAACAAACAAACAAATACCCCAACTCTAACTGGGGAGTGAATGTAGCTCAGTGGTTGAGTACCTGCTTCCCATGTACAAAGTCCAGGGTTCAAACCTCAGTAAAAAATAATAGTAATGAATGTAGAATGCTTGACAGGATGCCTGGAACAAGGTAAATGTTCAACAGAGATAAGGTATTATTATTCCTGATGGACTCTGATAGGGTAGTATGTGTCGGGTGCTCTGCTTGCACATGGGAAGGTCAACCAACCTATCCTCAAGTTCATATGATACACATGGCCATCCAGTAAGTTAAACAGGGCATTTTAATATAAATAAATTAATCATAAGTGATAATATATGACAGAGAATCACACACACACACACACACACACACAAAAATTGCACTTCCGATTTCTAAGAATGGCTACCATGAAGCGGATGTGGCTCAACCACTTGGGAGCCTGCCTACCACATGGGAGGTCCCAGGTTTGGGTCCTGGTGCCTTCTAAAAGAAGATGAGCAGACACCACCTCCCACTGCAAAGAGCTAGACTCTACCCCCGCTGCAACAGGGAGAGGCCACAAGCCAACAGATGCTGCAGCCCGCAGGGAGGATGTGGCTCCGGCCATCGGGCACTTCCCTCTCATGTGGGAGATCCCAGGTTTGGTTCCTGGGGCCTCCTGGAGAAGGCAAGCAAACAATGAGCAGGCAGATGAGAGAACCATCTGGGGGAAGGGGGGACGGGGGCGATAAAAAAAAAAATAAAGTAAGTAAAATAAATCTTAAAAAAAAAAAATAAGAAAGAGTGACTACCATCCTCAGAGGAGCACTTTTCAAAATCTTGCTACCCACTGGATGCTCTAACAACTTATTTTTCTGGATCTGATTCTGGGTGGTCATTCTAGGATGCATTAATTAATGGAACATAAAAATAAACACTGCAACTGGAAACTGGAAGTGTAAATTCAAGAAGGCAGCTGGTTATCAGGAACATAATTGATGACCAGCACATTTTGCTGTACTGTCCATAGAAATGTGCAGAGGTTGGGCTGCACTGGTCTTGGGCCCAGGTCCCAGATGTCTAAGGGTTATTTCTTCCTCAGGGCTGGACTGGAGTGGGGCCAGCAAGTTTGCCTTTCAGGTGTTCCCAGTTGTTCGCCCAGTTCCGAGAGCGTCATCGCCTTGATTGTGGGTTGCTCTGGGCAGCAACAGAGGAGTTGGCAGCGAGGTCTGGAGTGGCTCTCAGTAGGCTGGGCCAGTTGACACATGCCACTTAGGTTTCCAAGGAGCCAAGCTGTCCCCACTCACACACGGCTGATGCACTTGTGGCTAAATGCAGTGCAGCCAGGGCTCCGGGCCAGAGTCAGGGCAGGAAATAGAATGCCCCTTCATCACCAGGGAAACAATGGTTTGCGTGCATGATTTAAACTGGGGCCAAAGGAACAGTCAGAAGAGGAAGGGAGGGAGAGAGATCAGAGGGCTGCTTGCAGGGATTTTGTCTTGAGTTATAACCATTGACAAGCCACTTAGCTGTCCCCATGTTTAAGTTTATTTCCACGTAAGATGGAGGTAACAATATTTACCCATCTCACTGGGGACCTATGAAAACAATATTTCTGACAGACCACTGGGGATCCATGGAAGGAAGGTGGTATGTAAGTGCAGATGATAAACTTACTGTGTGTTTGTGCTTTTAGCAGGTACATTAGGGTGTGTAGACTTTCCAGAAAACACTTGGATTCTGATTAAAAACCAACAACCAAAGAAACTAACAGCTCTGGGATTTAAATGCATGCATTTGTCTTTGTCAGGTTTGGGGGACTTGCATGTATAACTCAGATTTAAGAACTGTGTTTCACTTCTTGCTGTGATTAGTAATACTCAAAGGTGCTTCAATCATTTGAGAATGTTATAGTTGGTGATTGTTCCCAAATGTTTACCTTTTAAAAAATTCCCAAATTAATTGTACCATGTTGTTTATGAGTTGCACATGGAGTCTTTTCTTTCCAAGTTGGAAGGGGGCAAAAATCTGTTTAAAAAACAAAGCCCAGGGAGGAATAGTTGCTTTTTCCCCGTGGGCTCTGCTATTTCTAAGGAATCTATTATGTGTACATGTTTTCTGTTCATTTCAGGCTAAGCAGTTGACCCTGGACCTCCCAGTAAGGTTATTAAATGTTGTTTTCTCTCAGCTGGAGTCCTGAGGGAGCCTATCACTGTGTTCTTGGTTAATTAAACCTCTCTTTGATGTGTCTTCTCTGTCTACAGAAATTCCTAAAGGTCCAGGTGAATGGTGACTATTATAGAAAAACATACTTTTGTTTAATATCAAATATTATACTTCATTGTAAATTAGAAAGAAGATAAAACGAAATGCAGAAAATAAAGATCATCTGCAATCTTATCATACAGAGTTAACCATACTGCTGAAAGATTTTCTGAGTATACATTGTCTATTTTAAACAAAAAATGGGATTCTAGTGTACTTGCTGTTTTGTGACCTGCTTTGGGGGTGATATCCTCATCTCCTGGATCTGGGAAAACCCATGGGAAGGGGTCCTGTTTCTGTTGCCCCCATGCTGGGGCCTCAAAATTTCAGTTGGCACTTGCAAAAGAACTTTCAAAGACTTGTCCTCTCAGATGCCTCTCTGCTTCCTTAGCTTTCCTGTGTTTTGGCAACAGCACATATCCCTGGGGTGGTAAACACTTGCTGATTTTAGCTTCTTTGTGGATGCTAGCCCTAGGCCTTCCCAGTAGACCTGTACCCTGAGGTATAACTTTTTTTTTTTTTTTAAAGATTTTATTTATTTATTCATTTATCCCCCCCTTGCTGCTTGTGCTCGCTGGGTCAGCTAACCACGCGGTGCGGGCGGGCTTGCCTTCACCAGGAGGCCCCGGAAACCGAACCCGGGCCTCCCATATGGTAAACGGGAGCCCTACTGATTGAGCCACAGCCGCTTCCCTGAGGTATAACTTGTATGAAGTGCAATGCACGAATCTTATGGCCCACTGAAATTTTTCTATTCAATCATTTCTCTTTTATTTATTAGCTGGAACAATTTTTTTTTTGGGGGGGGGAGTTGGGGGTTAAAAAACAATCATGCAATCTGTATACCACCACATTATTAATTGGTGTGGAACGTATATTACAATTGATGGGGCACATTTTTATAATTGTACCATTAGCTATAATCCAAGGTTTAACTTAGAGTTCACTGTTTGTGTACTGTAAGTTCCATGGATTTTCTTTATTTAAACTTTTATTCTGTTACCATATATACAACCTAACATTTCCCCTTTTAATCATATTCAATTATGTATTTCAGTGCGGTTAATTGCGTTCACAATGTTGTGCTACCATCACCACCATCCATTACCCAAACATTTCCATCGTTCCAAATAGGAACCCTGTACATTTTAAGCCTTTCCTTCCTATTCACAATCCCCACCCCATCCCCAGGTAACATTTATTCTATATTCTGACTCTATGAGTTTGCCTATTCTAATTATTTCAAATGAGTGAGATATACATTATTTGTCCTTTTATGTCTGGCTTATTTCACTCAACATGATGTCGTCAAGGATCAACCGTGTTGTCACATGTATCCAGACTGTATTCCTTTTTATGACGGAATAATATTCCATTGCACGTGTATACCACATTTTATTCATCCATTCATCAGTTGATGGACACTTGGGTTGCTTCTATCTATTGGCAACTGTGAATAATGCTGCTGTGAACATCCATGTGTGCATCCCTGCTTTCAATTCTTTTGGTATAAAACTGGTAGTGGGATTGCTGGATCATATGGTAGTTCTATACTTAGCTTTCTGAGGAAATGCCAAACCGTCTTCCACAGCGACTGCACCATTTTACGTTCCATCAGCAATGAGTGAGTGTTCCTATTTCTCTGCATCCTCTCCAACACTTATTTTCTGTTTTGTTTTTTAAAATAGCATCCTTTTAATAGGTGTGAAATAGTATCTCATTGTGGTTTTGATTTGCAATTCCTTGATAGCTAATGATGTGGAGCATCTTTTCATGTGCTTTTTGGCCATTTGTATAACTTCTCTGGAGAGATGTCTATTGCCCATTTTTTAACTGGCTTTTTAAAAATTGTTGAGTTGTAGGTTTTCTTTATATATTCTGGGTATTAAACCCTTATTGGATATGTGGTTTCCAAATATTTTATCCCATTGAGTAGGTTGTCTTTTTACTTTTGTGACAAAATCCTTGAGGCACAAAAGTTTTTAATTTTGAGGAGGTCCCATTTATCTATTTTTTCTTTCATTGCTGTGCTTTGGGTGTAAAGTCCAAGAAACCATTGCCTAACACAAGATCATGAAGATGCTTCCCTACATTTTCTTCCAGATGTTTTAGTGTCCTGGTTCTTATATTTAGGTCTTTGATCCATTTTGAGTTGATTTTTGTATAAGGTGTAAGGGTCCTCTTTCTTTCTTTCTTTTTCAAATGGTGATCTAGTTTTCCCAGCACCATTTATTGAAGAGAATATTCTTTCACAATTGAGTAGTCTTTGCTACCTTCTGAAAAATCAGTTGGCCAGAAATGTGAAGGCTGATTTCTAAGTTCTCAACTCTATTCCATTGGTCTATATGTCTGTCTTTGTGCCAGTACCATGCTGTTTTAATTACTATGCCTTTGTAGTAAGTTTTCAGATTGGAAAGTGTGAGTACTCCAACTTCATTCTTCTTTTTCAAGATGGCTCTAGCTATTTGGGGGCCATTACCCTTCCATATCAATTTTCCATTTCTGCAAAGAAGGTTGTTGGAATTTTGATTGGGATTGCATTGAATCTATAGATTGCTTTGGGTATGATTGACATCTTAATAATATTTAGTCTTCCAATCTATGAATGTGGAATGTACTTCTATTTATTTAGGTCTTTGATTTCTTTTAGCAGTGTTTTTTAGTTTTCTATGTACAAGTCCTTTACATCCTTGGTTAGATTTATTCATAGATATTTGATTCTTTTAGTTGCTATTATGAATGGACTTTTATTCTTGAGTTCCTGTTCTGAATGTTCATTGCTTGTGTATAGAAACACTTCTGATTTTGGGGTGTTGATTTTGTGCCCCACCACTTTGCTGAATTCATTTATGAGCTATAAGAGCTTTACTGTAGGCTTTTCAGGATTTTCTGTATATAGGATCATATCATCTACAAATAGGGAACATTTTACTTCTTCCTTTCTAATCTGGATGCCTTTCATTTCTTTTTCTTGTCTAATTGCTCTGGCAAGAACTTCCAACACAAGGCTGTGTAATAGTGGTGACAGAGGGCATACTTGTCTTGTTCCTTATCTGAGAAGGGAAGCTTTAAGTCTATCACCATTAAGTAGGATGTTAGCTGTGGGCTTTTCATATTTGGACTTTATCTGTTGAGGAAGTTTCCTTCTATTGTTAGTGTTTTAGATATTTTTGTCAAGAACGGGTGCTGGATTTTGTCACATCCCTTTTCTATATCAATTGAGATGATCATGTGGTTTTCTTCCTTCATTGTGTTAATATGGTGTATTATATTAATTGATTTTCTTTTTTTTTTTTTTTTTTTTTGAGATTACACAATATATTTAGTTCATAGAAGCACAGTCATACAGTATTTGTCTTTTTGTGTGTGGCTTGCAATTTTCTTATGTTGAACCAACCTTGTATAGCAAGGATAAATCTCACTTGATCATGGTGTATAATTCCTTTAATATACTGTTGGATTCAGTTTGCTAGTGTTTTGTTGAGGATTTTTGCATCTATATTCATAAAAGATATTGGTCTGTAGTTTTCTTTTCTGTGGTATCTTTATCTGGCTTTGGTATGAGAGTGATGTTGGCCTCATAGAATGAATTAGGTAATATTCCCTTCTGTTCAATTTTTTGGAAGAGTTTGAGCAGATTTGGAGTGTTTGATAGAATTCCCTTGTGAAACCATGTGGTCCTGGGCTTTTCTTTGTTGGGATGTTTTGGATGACTGATTCAATCTCTTTACTAGTAATTGGTTTGTTGAGATCTTCTATTCCTTCCACAGGTGGTTTGTGTGTTTCTAAGAATTTGTCCATTTCATCTAGGTTATCTAATTTATTGGCATACAGTTTTTCATAGTATCCTCTTATAAGCATTTTTATTTCAGCATGATAAGAAATAATGTCTACCTTTTTCTGATTTGTATTATTTTTATCCTCTTTTTTTCTTCATCAGTCTAGCTAATGGTTTGATAATTTTATTGATCTTTCCAATGAACCATCTTTTGGGTTTGTTGATTCTTTGTTTTCTATTTAATTTGTCTCTGCTCTAATCTTTGTTATTTCCTCCTTCTGCTTACTTTGAGTTTAGTTTGCCCTTTTTCTACTTCTTCCAGTTTTGAAGTTAGGTCTCTGGTGTGAATTCTTTCTTGTTTTTAAATGTAAGCATTTAGAGCTATTGATTTCTCTCTCAGCACTGCCTCTGCTGCATCCATATGTTTTGGTTTGTTGTATTTTCATTTTCATTTATCTCAAGATATTTTCTGTTTTTGCTTGTGATTTCTCCTTTACCCATAGGTTGTTTAAGAGTATGTTGTTTAATTTCCACATATTTGTGAGTTTTCTACTTCTCCCTCTGTTATTGATTTCTAGCTTCATTCTGTTGTGGTCAGAGAATATACAATATGATTTTAATAATTTTGAATTTATTGAGACTTGTTTTGTGACCTATCCTGGATAATGATCCATCTGTACTCAAGAATAATGTGTATTCTGTTTTTTGGTTTTTTTTTTTTGGTGGGGGGGCAAAGTGTTCTGTATGTGTCTGTTAGGTATAGTTGGGTCAGAGTATTGTTTGAGTCTCATATTTCCATATTGATCTTCTGACTAGATGTTCTATCCATTATTGAGAGTGGTATGTTAAAGTCTCCTATTAATGTGGAACTGTCAATCTTTCCCTTCAAATCTGTCAGTATTTGCTTCATATATTTTTGGGCTCTGCTATTAGGTACATATATATTTATAATTGTTGTATCTTCTTGTTGAATTGTCCACTTTATCAGTATTTGTCTTTGTCCCTCATAACTTTTTTTACTTAAAGTCTATTTTATCTAATAGTAGTATAGCTATTCCTGCTCTTTTTTGGTTACTGCTTGCATGGTATATTTTTTCCCATCCTTTCACTATCAACCTGCTTTATCTTTGAATTTAAGGTGAGTCTCTTGAGGACAACAGAGTTGAGTCATGCTTTTTATAATGCATTCTGCCAATCTCTGCCTTTTGACTGGAGAGTTTAATCAATTTACATTTAAAGTCACTACTGATAATGCAGAACTTTCTGCCCTTTTGCTATTTAGATTATATATGCCTTATATCTTTTTTGTCCCTTAATTTTTCCATTAATGCCTACTTTTATATTTATTTGTTTGTTGTTGTACCATATTGAGTACTTTCTCTTTTCTATCTGGATATATTCTTCACCTATTTTCCTTATGGTTAAAATTTAACATACTAAATAGATAACGATCATATTTGGTGTGATAACAACTTAGCTTCAATAGCATACACATAGACTTTTCCTATACCCTTCCTTCTCCCCCAATCTATTTTTTGTACTTGTTATCACTTATATCTTTGTATACTGTATGTCCAAAACCACCAATTTTTCATTACTTTTTATGGATTTGCATTTTAGCATCTGTAGGAAGCAAGATATGAAGTTACATACCAATCAATACACTGAATAATAGTGCCATTTATAATTACCCAAATGGTTACCCTTACCTCAGGTCTTTATTTCTTTTTGTCTCTTTGAACCACTGTTTTGTGTCCTTTTCTTTCAGTCTGAAGAACTCCCATTAGCATTGCTTGAAGGGCAGGTCGACAGCACTCCCTCAGCTTTTGTTTATCTGGGAATGTCTTAATCTTTCCCTCATTTTTGAAAGAACATCTCACCGGATATAAAATTCTTGGTTGGCAGTTGTTTTCTTTCAGTACTTGAAGTGTTTTAACCCATGGACTTCTTGCTTCCATGCTTTCTGATGAGAAATTGGCCCTCAATCTAATTGTGACTCCCTTGTATATAACATGTTGTTTTTCTCTTGTTGCTTTCAGAACTCTCTCCTTGTCCTTTACTTTTGATAGTGTGATCAATATATGATGGGGTGTATTTTTTTTTTTTCATGTTTATCCTGTATGGTGTTCTCTGTGCTTCTTGAATGTGCATATTCATGTCTTTTACTAAGTTTGGAAAGTTCTCTGTCATTATTTCTTTGAATATTCCTGTTGCCCCTTTCTATCTTTCTTCTCCTTCTGAGACTCCCGTAATGTGTATATTGGTGCACTTGATGGTGTCCCAGAGATGTCTTAGGCTATTTTTGCTTTTTTCTTTCTGCTCCTCAGCCTGACTCATTTCAAGTGTCTTGTCTTCAAGCTCACTGATTCTTTCTTCTGCCAGCGTCAGTATGCTCTTCAAACTGTCCTCAGCATATTTCATTTCAGTTATTGTGGCCTTCAACTTCATTAGTTCTATTTGTTTCCTTTTTTAAAACTTTATTTCTCTTTACTAAGATTTTCAGATTGTTCATTCATTGTTTTCCCTAATAACCTTTATTTCTTTCTCTGTATTTTCTTTCATGTCCATGATAATTTTTAAGTTCATTTTTTTTTAAGGCTTTATTTGGTATGTCCACATTCTGGTCTTCTTCATAGGTCTTTTCTGGATTTTTATCCTCTTCCCCTTGATGTGCCATCTTTTCCTGTTTCTTTGTTTGTCTTGTACTCTTTTTGTTACTCACTGTACATTTTAATATATAAAATTTTAACTCTGGGATTTATTCCCTGAGATGTCTGTTTCTTGGTATTGTAACTAACTGGTGATAAGATAGAGTTTTTCGAGCTTCAGCCCTCCTGTCAGGAAGGTCTGGCAAGGTGAATTCAGTGTTCATGGTTTTCCTTGTCTTCTGGGCTTCTGTCTTGCCCCTGGGTTTTGCTTGTTATTTGTTTTTGGAGATTCCTGTATACTGGAGTTTTGTAGCCCCTCTCTTTCCTAGGAGACAGATCTCCTCCTGGGTGTTTTAAGCTGGCAAGCCTTTGCCTCTGACCTTCTGACTCAATAGTTTCTTCCTCTCCTTTTGTTGTCTCAAGCTGCTTTTGTCTGGAGGGCAAATTCTGGGAGGAGGGGCACACCAGAGAAGACTTTCCCAAGTCAGTATTTCCCAGCAAATACAGGACCAGGGAACCACAAGGTGAGTGCAGAATGGCTCCACAGTGCTCTGAGGAGGGAATCAGGAAGAGTGCCAGGAGCATCTTGCATGGCTCCCCAAAGCTGAGATTTCTTGGTCTGCCTAGCAAATGCAGCCCTTCCTATAACTTTGTAGCCCTGAGGATGTTCAGCATCCTTAACTCTCCACCACTGCCAATCCTGTGCAGAATGGGTTGAAACAATGTCTACTCTCAGAGCTGTGCCCCAGTGATCTGAAGTCTCTAATCAAAAGCTTTGATCAGTGATTGGCTGTGCTCATCCCTGTTCTTGGGGAAGAAGATTTTTTTATGTCCCTGTTATCTGTGAGGTAGCCAGGGATTAGGCCCCATGGTGGTCTGCAATGAGAGTGGGGAGAGAGGGCTGGCCACCACCACACAGAGAAAGCATTTTAGTGTTCTTTACTATAATTTATCAGCCTTTTCCTCCTGCTCTTCTTTGGATGCTGTACAGTATTCTTCTGGTCTCTGGGGTTTCAAAATAGTTGTTTCAGACGGTTCCTCCCTGTTTAATAGTTGTTCTGATGGAAGGACAGTCCTGGAGCTTCCAAATTTGCCGTCTTCCCACAATCCCCATTGAATTTTAACATATGTATACATCCATGTGACCACCATCCAGAAGGCAGAACATCTCCAGCATCCAGAAACATCACAGTATCACTACCTCTGCTGATACCCTCACCCAGGTATCACTTCCATCCATTCCATCCATTCCTTTTTTTTTTTTTTTTTTTTTACTTTATTTTGTACATTTAATAATTGAAAATATAAACAAGTAAAAACTAAAAAGTAAACACAGATGAATAAATATATACATTTCTCAATTAAATGTACTGGAGACATATAAAATTTTTTTGAATTGAACAATATATTACACAATATATTTGGTTCATAGTAATGCTTTCATACAGTATTTGTCCTTTTCTGTCTGGCTTGCTTCGGTCAACATAATGTCCTCCAGGTTCATCCATTTGGTCATATGCTTTATGACTTCATTTCTTCTTACAGCTGCATAATATTCCATTGTTTGACTAGACCACAGTTTGTTTATCCATTCTTCTGTTGATGGACACCTGGCTTGTTTCCAACTTTTGGCAATGGTGAATAATGTTGCTATGAACATCGGTGTGCAGATGTCTGTTCATGTCACTGCTCTCAGTTCTTCTGGGTATATACCCAATAGTGGTATTGCCGGGTTACATGGCAAGTCCATATTCAACTTCTTTAGGAACTGCCAAACAGTCCTCCACAGTGGCTGTACCTTTCTGCATTCCCACCAATAGTGAAGAAGTGTTCCAATCTCTCCACATCCTTTCCAACACTTGTAGTTCTCTGTCTTTTTAATAGTGGCCATTCTGATAGGTGTGAAATGATATCTCATTGTAGTTTTGATTTGCATTTCCCTAATCATGAGTGATGTTGAACATTTCTTCATGTATTTTTTTGCCATTTGTGTTTCTTCTTTGGAGAAATATCTATTCAAGTCTCTTGCCCATTTTTTAATTGGGTCGTTTGTCTTTTTATTGTTGAGTTGTAACATCTTTATATATCCTGGATATTAAACCCTTATCAGATATGTGATTTCCAAATATTTTTTCCCATTGAGTTGGCTGCCTTTTCACCCTTCTGACAAAGTCCTGTGAGGTGCAAAAGTGTTTAATTTTGAGGAGGTCCCATTTATCTACTTTTTCTTTTGTTGCACATGCTTTGGCTGTAAGGTCCAAGAAACCACCACCTACTATAAGGTCTTGAAGATGTTTCCCTCCATTTTCTTCTAGTAGTTTTATGGTCCTGGCTTTTATATTTAGATCTTTGATCCACTTTGAGTTGATTCTTGTGTAGGGGGTGAGATAGGGGTCCTCTTTCATTCTTTTGGTTATAGATATCCGGTTCTCCCAACACCATTTGTTGAAGAGACTGTATTTTCCTGTTAGCGTGGACTTGGTAGGTTTGTCAAAAACCAGTTGACTGTATAGGTGAGGGTTTATTTCTGGGTTCACAATTCTGTTCCACTGATCGATGGGTCTATCCCTATGCCAGTACCATGATGTTTTGACCACCGTAGCTTTGTAATATGTTTCAAAGTCAGGCAATGAAATTCCTCCCACGTTGATCTTTTTTTGAATGCTTTTGGCTATTCGGGTGCACTTACCATTCCAGATGAATTTGGTAATTGCCTTCTCTAATTCTGTAAAGTAAGCTGTTGGGATTTTGATTGGTATTGCATTGAATCTATAAATCAGTTTGGTTAAGATTGGCATTTTCACGATATTTATTTTTGCAATCCATGAGCACAGAATGTCTTTCCATTTGTTTAGGTCTTTTAAAATTTCTTTTAGCATTTTTTGTAGTTTTCTGCATATACGTCTTGTACTTCTTTGGTTAAATTAACTCCTAGGTATTTGAGTCTTTTGTTGCTATTGAAAATGGAAATTTCCCCCTGATTTCCTCCTCAGGTTGTTCAATACTAGTGTACAAAAACATTACTGATTTTAGCCTGTTGATCTTGTACCCTGCCACTTTGCTGAACTCATTTATTAGCTCAAGTAGCTTTGTCATGGATACTGCAGGGTTTTCTAAGTACAAGATCATGTCATCTGCAAACAGTGAGAGTTCTACTTCCTCTTTTCCTATTTGGATGCCTTTAATTTTTTTTCTTGTCTAATTGCCCTAGCTAGAACTTCTAGTACAATATTGAATAACAATGGTGACAGTGGGCATCCTTGTCTTGTCTTAGAGGGAAAGATTTCAACCTTTCCCCACTGAGTATGATGTTGGCTGTGGGTTTTTCATATATGCCTTTTATCATATTGAGGAATTTTCCTTCTATTCCTACCTTTTGAAGTGTTTTTATCAAAAAAGGATGCTGGATTTTGTCGAATGCCTTTTCTGTATTGATTGAGATGATCAGGTGTTTTTTTTCCTTCAATTTGTTAATGTGGTGTATTACATTGATTGATTTTCTTATGTTGAACCAGCCTTTCATACCAGGAATAAATCCCACTTGGTCGTGATGTATAAGTCTTTTGATATGCTGTTGGATTCTATTTGCAAGTATTTTGTTGAGAATGTTTGCATCTATGTTCATTAGAGAGATTGGTCTGTAATTTTCTTTTCTTGTGGAATCTTTATCTGGCTTTGGTATTAGGGTGATGTTGGCTTCATAAAATGTTTTGGGTAATTTTCCGTCCTCTTCAATTTTTTGGAAGAGTTTAAACAGGATTGGTGTTAATTCTTTTCGAAATGCTTGGTAGAATTCACTTGTGAAGCCATCTGGTCATGGAGTTTTCTTTGCTGGGAGATTTTTGATGATGGATTCAATCTCCTTAAATGTGATTGGTTTGGGTTTGTTAGTTCTTGTATTTCTTGTAGTGCCAGTGTACGTTGGTTGTGCATTTCTAGAAATTCCACTTCATCTTGGTTGTTTAGTTTGTTGGCATATAGTTTCTCATAATATCCTCTTATGATTCTTTTTATTTCTGTGGGGTCATTTGTAACTTCTCCCCTTTCATTTCTGATTGTATTTATTTGCATCTTCTGTCTTTTATTCTTTGTTAGGTGAGGTAAAAATAGTATAAATTATTTTACAGATTTTTTAAAATAAAATTTTCCACTGTAAATTTGCCTATTTTATTGATCTTCTCAAAGAACCAGCTTTTGGTTTTGTCAATTTTCTCTATTGTTTTTCTGTTCTCATTTTCATTTATTTCTGCTCTAATCTTTATTATTTTGTTCCTTCTACTTGCTTTGCGATTGGTTTGCTGTTCTTTTTCTAGTTTCTCTAGTTGTTCATTTAAATCTTTGAGTTTAGCTCTTTCTTGTTTTTTAATATAGGCATTTAGGGCTGTAATTTCCCTCTCAAGACTGCCTTTGCTGTATCCCATAAGTTTTGATACGTTTTGTTCTCGTTTTCATTTGTCTATTTCTCTTGCAATTTCTTCTTTGACCCATTGGTTATTTAGGAATGTGTTGTTCAGTCGCCACACATTTACCAATTTACTTTTTTCCTGTCTGTTATTGATTTCTAGTTTCATTCTATTATGATCTGAGAAGGTGCCTTGTATAATTTAAATCTTTTTATATTTATTGAGAGCTGCATTGTGGCCTAGCATCTGATCTATCCTGGAGAAAGATCCATGGGCACTTGAGAAGAATGTATCACCCGCTGAGTTTAGTTGCAGTGTTCTGTATATGTCTGTTAGGTCTAAGTTGTTTATCATATTGTTCAAGTTCTCTGTTTCCTTGTTGATCTTCTGTCTAGCTGTTCTATCTAATGATGTGAGTGGGGTGTTTAAGTGTCCAATGATTATTGTAGAAATGTCTGTTTCTCCCTTCAGTTTTGCCAGAGTTTGTCTCATATATTTTGGGGCATCCTTATTAGGGGCGTAGGTATTTATTTATTTATTTTTTTTTTTTTTTAAGATTTTATTTATCCATTCATTTATCCCCCCCTTGCTGCTTGTGCTCGCTGGGTCAGCCAACCACGCCATGCGGGCGGGCCTGCCCTCACCAGGAGGCCCCGGGAACCGAACCCGGGGCCTCCCATATGGTAAACGGGAGCCCTACTGATTGAGCCACAGCCGCTTCCCATGGGGCGTAGGTATTTATGACTGTTGTATCTTCCTGGTGGATCGTCCCTTTTATTAATATAAAATGGCCTTCTGTATCTCTTATAACTTTTTTGCATTTGAAGTCTGTTTTGTCTGATATTAGTATAGCTACCCCTGATCTTTTCTGGTTACTATTCACGTGGAGTATCTTTTTCCAACCTTTCACTTTCAGCCGGTTTGTATCCCTGGGTATAAGGTGAATTTCCTGTAAGCAGCATATGGATGGCTCATGTTTTTATATCCATTCTATCAGCCTCTATCTTTTGACTGGGGAGTTTAATCCATTCACATTCAATGATATTAGTGTAAATGCACTATTTACTTCCTCCATTTTATTCTTTGGTTTTCATATGTCATCGTGTTTTTGCCTGTGTTTTTACTCTTTTGATTATCCTTTCTGCTATTCTTTCTTCTATACTCTCCTCCAAGGCTCTCTCTACTGTGTTTTTCTTTCAAGCTCTAAGGCTTCTTTTAATATTTCCTGCAAAGGTGGATTCTTTTTTGTAAACTCTCTTAGTTTCTGTTTGTTTGTGAATATTTTATACTCACCTTCATATTTAAAGGACAGTTTTGCCGGATAAAGAATTCTCAGCTGGCAGTTTTTCTCTTTCAGTTTCCTAATTGTATGATACCACTGTCTTCTTGCCTCCATGGTTTCTGAAGAGAAATCTGCACTAAGTCTTACTGGACGTCCCTTGTATGTGATCATTTGCTTCTCTCTTGCTGCTCTGAGAATTTTCTCCTTATCTTTGACATTTGAAATTCTGAGTAGTATGTGTCTTGGCCTAGGTCTATTTGGATTTATTCTGATTGGGGTACAGTGTGCTTCTTGGACATGTAAGTTCATTTCTTTCGTGAGAGTTGGGAAATTTTCAGCTATTATATCCTCAAATACTCTTTCTGCCCCTTTTCCCTTCTCTTCTCCTTCTGGAACTTCTATGAGATTTATTTTGTTGCGTTTTGTGTTGTCATTCAACTCTCTGAGCCCCTGCTCAATTTTTTCCATTCTTTTCTCTCTCTGCTCTTTTCTCTTCAATTTTTGCTGTTCTGTCTTTGGTATCACTTATTCTTTCTTCTATAATTTCGAGCCTGCTGTTGTATGCCTCAAATGTGTTTTTTATCTCACCTATTGTGTCTTTAATTCCCATGGGCTCTGTTGCTTTTCTGTTCAGGATTTCAGATTCTTCTTTGCGTTCGCTCAATGTCTTCTTGATGTCATTTATCTCTTTAACAATACTGTCTTCCAACTCATTAATTTGATTTTGGAAATTTGTGCTCATCTCGCTGATTAGTTCTCTCAAATTCTGCATCTCTTCTGGGACTTTGATGAATTCCTTTTTTTGGGCCATGTCTTCTATTTTCTTAGTATGACTTGTAATTTTTTGCTGGTGTTTAGGCATCTGGTTAGGATGTAGTTTATTCAGATGCTCAATCACTTTCTCTTTTATAGGTATTTAGTGGCAGGAGGCTGTTTACTTCTTGCCTCAACCTGGATTGTTAGGATTGTCTTGCTGGCTAGTTGCTCAAAACTGGACACTGGACCCAGTAATTGGTTGTAGAGTCGCTTCCTAGGGCCTTGGGCAGGGAGGCTATAGAGGCCAGGAAAAACCTCCCGTACTTATTTTTAATTTTCTTATGTGCACTTCCTTGGTCTGCCAGGAGATGGCACTCTTTGGCAGCTCTCAATTCAATGCCTGGTTGGAGTGTATTTGTTGTAACAGACTGGATCAATGTAATAGAGCTTCCTGTTGGGAGGCTAGGAGCCGTGTAATTCAAACTTTTTCTGAGAAAGTTCTCCAGCCTTCCTTGGCAGCCCCCTCCCTTTTCCCAGCTAGGAAATATTTCCACTCCCCTCTGAGTTCTCAACAATCAGTCTCTGTTAGCAGAGGAGGAGATTGGCAGGGTTGTATATGTTTAGCTCCTTGCAGGCTCCAAGGCAAACAATGGTGCAGCCCCACCCTGCCTGGAAGGGCTCCCAGGACACAGCAGACCAAACCCAGGAGTCAAAAGCCAAGTCAGCCCCAGGCTGCATCCCTCTCCTGTGTAGTCCTCAACAATTAGTCCAGGCTAGAAGAGAGGGAGTTTGTTAAGGTCGGATCTCTCCAGTCCTTCGCTGGCTCCCAGGGCAAACTACCATGTGGTCCCACCTGGCCTGGCAGGGCCCGTGGGGCACAGCAGCCCAAATTTGTGGGTCAGAACCTGAGTCAGCCTTAGGCTGTGTCCCTCTCTCTCCCCTTTCCTGGAGTGGTAGATCCCTGGAGTCCCCTTTGTCTGTAGTCGCTGGCCCAGAGGCCCAAGAATTCTAAAAAGTCTAAAGAATGGGGGAGGGTGCAGGCAGCAGCAGCCACAGCTGGCTCCAACTCACAGTTCTGTCATTGCGATTTCCCTCTTTTGTCCCTCTCTCCTCTGGGTGGTGTGCAGCCTTCACCTGCTATCCTAAACCCTAGAAGATCTTTTTTAAGGCTGTTTCAGCCTGTCCTCTAGCTATTTTTCTGGAGAAGAGATTCCTGTGTCTTACTAGTCAGCCCTCTATCCATTCTTAAACACCAATGTGATAAAATATTCCATAGGATTGTTGTCTCTTTATCTTGAGTGTAAACATCTCTGCCTGATTATCCGGGTCCAGCCTCTAATGGGTCCCACCTGCTGAATCAGCTAGGCCTCCATCAACACCTCCTGAGGCCAGTCCCTGCACCATCCCTTCCATCTGCCAGGCTCCATAGGGGCTTTCCTTCACTCTGTGCCCCTTTCTTTCACCTCCCCAAATCTCAACCATTCTTTAAGCCTAAGTTCAAGTTCATTTCCTCCAAGAAGGTCTCCTACACCCTGAATATCAGCTGGCACCACTTGGCTGAATTTCTGCAAAGACTAGCAACCCAGTTGCTGTGCCTTTCCTCCTTGTGTTTCTCAATGACCCATTCATCTTTCACAGTAGACATTTTTCCAAATCCTCCTTTCTTCACCGTTCTCTTGCATCATGGGGCTGCCCTGCCTCTGTCACTCCCCAAACCCCGAGACCCTGCTTGCTCTTTCTGTCTCAACCCCTCTTTCCTTCCCTGCTCTTAGTGCTTCTGCCTCTGGCTACCCATTCTTTAGATTCAATACTAAAAAGTCCTGGGACTAACTCTCCTCAGAGAGACTGATGGGAGAGAGTTTGAGCAGATGAAGATAAAATATTTTTTATCAGATACAGGAAGGGATGAGGGAAGGCTGGAAATACTCATATTCTATGCTGTTTTGCCCTCGCCCACCCATCTCCTTTGCTGGACTAGTCCATGCCCTACATCTAGCGGTGAGTGACTATCCCTCTGCTCCTGCCCAGACTGTCTGAGTTTCCCACAGCACACAGCCGGAGTCTGAGCTTGTGAGAGGCTGCACAGTTGAGGGGTTAAATATGTAGACTCTGGAGTGTAACTACCTTTGTTTAAATACAGCCTCTGCTACTGACTTTGGAAAAATGACTCAGTCACTCCAAGCCTCAGTCTACTTGTCTATAAAATGGGGGAAATAGTCCCTTCTTCTTAGGCTTTTGTGAGAAGCAAATAAGATAATTTATGTAAATATGTAACACAGTGCCATAGATGAGCTCAATAAATATGGGCACTTTTATTATTTCTTAATAAGTGTTTGTTGGTTTATTTAAGTGTCATGTCTAATGCAATACATGCTCATTAAATGTTGAATGAGTGAAAGGATGAACAAATGAATGAATGGCTGCTGGTCTGGATTTGGGTCCTGAGGTGCTTTTTTGTTCTCTAGTATTTTCAGGTTGATGCCATATGACCTTGTTTAGGCAAAGAAAAATCTCATCTGAGCATGTGGGGAAGGAAATGATGAAGAGGCTTCACCCAGGGGTAGGAATGCTGAATACAGAAGACAGTGATATCCTGGGGCCAGACCATTCAGCTACCTGAGAGCTGGCAGGGGACTCCCCCAAGCCTAGACCAAGCTTCCATGCAGTTTTCATTTCTCTTTCTATGTCTTTAGGGAGGCCAGCTAGATTGTAGATTATATTCCCAAACACAGTTCTGTGAGGCATCCTGGCAAGACTGTGACTTTTGTTTTATCATCTTTCTGGGTGGCCAGGATGAGGCATTTTATGGATATTTAAGTATGAAAGAATTAGTGACCCATATTGTCACCTGGGGGTCACCTCCTCATCTCCTCAATTGTCTGAGCTGGGCCTGTAGCGCACAGGCCAATTTCACCCCACATATCTCTCAAACCCATAGAGTAAAATGGGATTAATCACCACTCTGAGGGCAACAGTTTTAACCATCTAGTCCCCTATCTTTGCCACTGACTTGCTATATGACCATCAGAAAATCCTTCCCCTCCTTAGAGTCTCCATCCTCAAAATAGGGGAGTTGACTCTTGATGGTCTCTGAGAACCTCCTATCTCTAAAAGAGGCAAAATGGCATAGGTTATGAGCACAGAGCTGGAATCCTGGCTCCATTACTTTCCTGAGTGACTGTGAGCAAGCCACTTAAGTTATCTAGATTATTCCCCTTCATTAATATGGGGATGATAAATAGTAATCTACCCCATAAAGTTGTAGTAGGGTTTAATTGAGGTATTGCATCTAAAGGGTCTGGCTCTTCTCAGAATCCTGTCAGCTGGGGCAGGTGAGTGGGATCTTAGACTGATGCAGGAGGAGAGTAGGGGGGAACTACTCATCTACAATGAACACAGGCCCTGGGACAGTAGAGCCTAGACAGTAGGCCCTGGGAAGAAGACCCAGCTCCTTCTTTATTGACTTTCACTGTGAGTCCATGTGTCTCCATGAGTGGGGACCATAATCTGTCCACCTTGCTTGAGCAGCAAATGTGAGGACACACCTCAAAGCACTTTGCACACACAGATGCTTTACCAGTTGTGAGCTGGTAGAAGGGTAGGCAATACAATGCGGTGGCATAAAACTGGTTGGCCTGGTTCAACTAGCAAATGGAATTTTCTGAATTGGCAATTGGCAAACAGCCCCCTAGAGACAGTCAGGTTCTGGACAGAAAATATTTAATTAAAAAAAATTTTTTTTAAATTTTTAATTTTTAGGAGCTACTGGGGATTGAACCTGGGACCTTGTACATGCAAAGCAAGCACTGAACCACTGAACTATATCCACTCCAGTTTTTCTTATTTTTTATTTTATTTTATTTTAATTTTATCTTGGTTTTAGTTTCGGAAATTGTTTTTTAGTTAGGCTATTTTCTGGTGTGAGCAATAGAAAATTACTCTGGCCATCCTAAGTGGAAAGGGAATTTTCCAGAAGGTGGATCAGGCAGGGGAAGACAACACAGCTCAGGGAAGATGAGAAGCAGGCACCACAGTGAACCTGGTCACAGGACATCACCCGTGCCTCATTGGGAGTTAATTCCAGTGGACTCTTCATCTTTGCATCACTCTCCAAAGATTCAGAGTCCCAGGTGGAGCATCTGATCAGGGCATGTGAACAGGGAGAGGGAGGAGGGTGAAGAGGGTAACATTCATTGAGCATTCACCCAGGCACAGATCAAAGTGCTTCACCTGAAAGAGCTCGTTTAATTCTACCACCAACCCTATGGGGTCCTATTACAGCAACTTTCTAGAGATGAGGGCACTGAGGGAGAGAGGCCAAGTGGCTGCCCAGAATCACACTCAAATCTGGCAGTCTGTCTCCAGAGGTGGGCATCTTAGTCTGCCAGGGATACTATGACAAATACCACACACTGGTTGGCTTAAACAACAGGAATTTATTGTCACATGGTTTTGGAGGCTGGAAGCCCCATGGGTCCAGGGGTTAGGGCTTGGACATTTCTTTGTAGGGGACATGTTTCAATTCCTAATGGTGGGTATTACCCCTTACCAAGACTCTTTATGTGAGGTAAAATTCACCCTAAATAAGGAATAAGGGTGGATACTGAAAAAAAAAAAAGAGGATAAATTTCCATCACAGCTTGGCTAAAGGAGCACAGTGAGTGTGTGTCTGTGTGTTTGTGCATGTGTGTCCATGTGTGCAAGGCCTGGCCTCCCCAGACCACTCTGGGAAGGTCTGCTGGTGAGCTGTCCCTGAGGGCTCCAGTGAGAGGGAGACCCTGGACCTCCTGGTTGTTCCCTGAGTAGTTTTAGTTAGAACAGGACTGTGGGACCCTCCCTTCTAGAGAGGACTGACAGGCTCCCAGCCAGAGTGCAAGTAGCCCCCCTGGAAGAAACTGGGGTGGTGGTTCTGCTACTGATCAGGACTCTCCTCTGCCCTGGATGCTATCCCAAGGCAAGGATTTCCAGCCCATCCCTGGACCCCCACCTCAGTGCTGGGCTTTGCACTCAGCCCATCTCTGCCCTAGGACTCATCCCTCCCTTGCTCCCTCCTGGGATCGCTGGGTGTTTGTTTCACAGCTGGACACTCCTCTAAGTGAGGCAGGAAATAGGCCCCTGGGGGCAGATAGAGCCCAGCAAAGCAGATAAGCAAGTGAACCCTCTGGATGCCTAGGGAGGCCTGGGGCCGGCTCAGAGATAAGCGGAAATGCCAGGCTTATCTCGGCCCAGGAGTCCTTTTAGAGAAATCATCCTGGCCAGCCCCCTCACTCTCAGCGCTTGGGGCAGCTGGCAGCATCCGTCTCCAGGCAGAGTAAACACTGAGCTGGCAGGGCCACAGCCGCAGGATGGGGACTCTGTGCCCAGCTCCCGCGCTGCGCGGTCCGTGCGCCAGAGGCCAGCAGCGGGCGTCCGATTACACCCAGGCATTTGCGGTAAGGGCAGCTCCACGCCAGTTCTCTTTGAAGTTGGAGCCTGAGAAGCAATCTGAAGGGTCACGGGACTAAGGGAGCCCTAGTGACAATTGTTCCCCAGACCTGGGTCCTCTTGATCCAAGAAACTCAGTCAGCAGAAAGCTCCAATGGATGAGTCCAGCCTGGGGATGGTCAGCCTGGATCTTCCCCAGTGTGGGGGTGGGGTGGGGGGTAGCAGACAGTGTCTGAAGGCAGCTAACTCCTCCATGTTGGGCCCTGGGGAGCCCCTGTTTTTTTTTTTTTTTTTTTTTTCCATCCCTGTTTTCCTTTCCTAAGGATGCTTGGCTTAATGGAGGGCTCATCTGCCAATCGTGCATGTGGGGAGGTGGCCTGGGCCGGCCCAGGTGCCTGAGGATGGGGCCTGACTTAGGACTGGGGAGATGCCTCCTCCTCCCACTCCTGCCGCCATCCCTCCAGGCAGTGACTGAGCACATCATGTCTTGGGGGCTGAACTTGAGGGCAGGAGCAGGGACTGGAGGACCTCAGACCTGACCAGAGCTAATGTGCTGACCCTATGCCAGGCTCCGTGCCTCAGATTTCACTTACATTTAACACTCAAGGGGCAACATCACGCACTGGCACTATGAGCCCACCTCACTGATGACAAAAGCTGTGTTCGGAGGACATCCCAGGTGTGCAGCCAGCCCATTTGCACCTTGTGTGAAATGGAAAAGGGCATCCTTCCTTAAGACCCTTGGCTTCCATCTGTCAGAAAATTGTCGTAATATTTGCTAGCGCACGGCCATGTGCTGGAACATTGTTATTACAAATCTACAATGAGTGTGGTGTGTGCAGCATCCTCAGATGCTGTGCTCTGGAGCTGTGCACCACCTGCTCCTGTACTGCTCCGGCAAGCAACCATATATAAGGCTTTTGTCTGTTACTTCAGGTACTCACCTCCACATCCTCTTTAGTTACTTCTTTATTATCGATTTTGTACACTATCTATGAACTTCCCATTAGGATAAATGAAGACTTAGGTCTTTTACTCTCCCCATTTCCTCTCCTCAATTCTCACAATACATAGAGCACTATTTTTACTTCAAATGTTTATTTCATTATGGCTCTGAATATTATTCATTGCAGAATCAATTGTTGTACTATAATTTCACTCTTCCTCACAAGAACTCTGATTTCTGTATTTCTCTTTATTCCTCTCTTGCCATACCTGCCTTCTCACAATAATGGCTAATATTTGAGCACTTGCTTTGTGCCATGCACTGTTCTAAGTGTTTTACAAGCAGTCTTGTGTAATCTTCTCGACAACTCCATGAAGCATAAGTACTGTTACTATTCTTATGTTATAGATCAGAAAATGGAGGCACAGGGGGTTAAGTAAACTGGTCCAGGATTCCTGTTACTTAGTAGCAGAATCCAGAATTAAATCCAGTGTTGACTACAGGACCCATGCTCAACATTTTACTGCATGTCTTTAATTAAGTCATATTGCATCCTGTATTTTTCTCCCTGGAGTTCTTCTGTGGGCTCTCTATCCTCCTGCTTCCACTTAGGTTCTTTGGGCCTAGTTTGAAATTTTGTTCCCTAGAGCTTTTTTTGTGTTTGTTTGGTCGTTTACTCCCTCATTTTGCTGGATTATATTCTCAAATCAGCATCTTTAGAAAGGGTGTGTACATTCTTTGCAAGTCTGAAAACTCTCCATTCTATCTTCTGATAATTGAAATGTCTTCAAAGTTCTAAGGGGCTTTCCAATTTAGAATTCTACATCCAACCTAATTGTCTTCCAGCATCCATCCATTTCTTTTTAGTATGTGAAATGTGAAGTCTGGTATTCTGACTCCATTTCTTTGATATGTGGTTTTGTTTTTCTTTTAAAATTCTAGGAACTTTTATAATCTCTTTATCCCTAAGTTCTAAAAATCCACAGCTGGATCCATTATCTAACTTTCTAATCTTTCTCATTATATATATATATATATATATATATATGTCTTCATCGTTTAGTTCTATTTGCTCAACTTTATTTTCCATTCTCTGTATTGGATTTTAAACTTTTAACATTCATATTTTTAATTTCCAAGAGCTCTCTTTTATTTTATGGTGTCCTCTTTTTAATTCATGGAACAGCTTTTCACACTTTTCTGTGGTTACTAATAAGAGCCTTTTGAAACTTTCTTCTATTTCCCATTTTCTCTGTTTCCTCCAGGATTGTTTCTGTTTGTTTTGATCTCCCCTTTTTCATCTTGGGGGCTTTCTTTAAATATCTGGTGATCCTCTTTTGTCTGTGCCTATTTCAGAATAAGGCACTAAAAACTGAGTGAGTGGTTGAAGCTTACAGACTGCTTGGCTTTGTTGAGGGTGATCAGGTGCAGCCCTCCTCAGGGGACTCCCCAAAACCAGTACATAGAACTATTGTATTAGGGATCATTGATTTCTCCAGAAACAGACCTCTGATCTCCTGGGAGGGTGGGAGGTGGTCTCCTTGCCATACCCATTTTCGCAGAGGTTTGGGGAAGGAGCAAAGTCACTGTTTTAGAACTGACCCTTCAGCCTTGCATTTCTGCCCCCACCCCCAGGGGGGGTGTCTTAGGGTCCAAAGTCCTCTCGGAGTTATGCAGGGAAAGCTGGCTCCATGCCTGTCAGTATTGCCTGCTCAGTTAGGCTGTGGTTTTCTCTTTCTTTTCCAGTTCCTTTTCCTCTGATAGCTTTCTGTCTTCCAGAAGTCTCTTGACAGCACTCATTCACCAATGCCTCCTCTTCCATTCTCTTTGTCATTGAGGGTGTCAATTTTCTTCCTTTATTATCATTTTAATGAGGACACTGGAGGGGAAAGAGATAAATATGGGAGATCTAGCTTTCCACCTGAGTCAGAATTCTGATGTCATTTTAAAATGAGATGTTGCAGTATCTCCCACTCCATGAGCCCAGAGACTGTTAGGTCACCAGAATCACTAAGGAAGTGTCTTGACCCCACCCTAAGGCAAACAGAGGTCAGCCTGTGTTTTCTTGGTGGACCAGCACCCTGTCCTCACTCAGGAAAGATGAGGCATTATAGGAATTTTTATTCTGTGCCTACAAGCATGCTGCCTCTTCTTTAATCCATGTGCTCTTGGTTTGGGGGGTAGAATGCCTCCCCTCTCCTCTAGGCAGGCACTGTTGCCCAAAAAGAATTGTCTTTGGTACTTCCTCAGTCCTGTACATCAGGTAGAGTTGGAGAGAAGCCATGCATCCACCCTCAGAGAACCCATGTGATCATGACCTCATGTCTCCTATAGGCAGAGACATGAAGGGGATTCAAAGCATGTCCTCCTGGCTACTCTTTTTCATCAAGAACTTTTCCTGTTGGCGTGTGCCAAACTTTCTTCCAGAGGTTGCCAGCGCTTACTTCTGGGAATTGTCAGGGTTTCCTTCCTTGTACTTACTCTGTTCTGGGGAGCCTGAGCCACTGCCTCTTCTTTGACCGAAGTCTTCCCAGTGTAGCTCAGCTGCTTGCTTCCTGCCATAACCATGTTAGTTCATTCCTTCAATCCACATGCCAGGCACGTTGGTGAGCCTGGCACCATCCCTGCCTTCAGTGGGCTTTGAGGTGGTTCTGGAACAGCTGATGAGCTGCCTTACAATCACTTGTTTAAGGGAGATCTGGGACAAATTCTTTTGTAATTTAAATAGTTTTTTTTTTTTACTTTATTTTGTACATTTAATAATTGAAAATATAAACAAGTAAAAACTAAAAAGTAATCACAGATGAATAGATATATACATTTCTCAATTAAATGTAATGGATATATATAAATTTTTTTTTTAATCAAACAATATGTTACACAATATATTTGGTTTATAGTAACGCATTCATACAGTATTTGTCCATTTGTATCTGGCTTGCATCAGTCAATATAATGGCCTCCAGGTTCATCCATGTTGTCATATGCTTTACGACTTCATTTCTTCTTACAGCTGCATAATATTCCATCATGTGAATAGACCAGAGTTTGTTTATCCATTTGTCTGTTGATGGACACCTAGGTTGTTTCCAACTTTTGGCAATGGTGAATAATGTTGCTATGAACATCAGTGTGCAGATGTCTGTTCGTGTCACTGCTCTCAGTTCTTCTGGGTATATACCCAGTAGTGGTATTGCCAGGTCACATGGCAAGTCTATATTCAACTTCTTTAGGAACTGCCAAACAGTCCTCCACAGTGGCTGTACCTTTCTGCATTCCCACCAATAGTGAAGAAGTGTTCCAATCTCTCCACATCCTTTCCAACACTTGTAGTTCTCTGTCTTTTTAATAGTGGCCATTCTGATAGGTGTGAAATGATATCTCATTGTAGTTTTGATTTGCATTTCCCTAATCATGAGTGATGTTGAGCATTTCTTCATGTATTTTTTTGCTGTTTGTGTTTCTTCTTTGGAGAAATGTCTATTTATTCAAGTCTCTTGCCCATGGGAAGCGGCTGTGGCTCAATCAGTAGGGCTCCCGTTTACCATATGGGAGGCCCCGGGTTCGGTTCCCGGGGCCTCCTGGTGAGGGCAGGCCCGCCCGCACGGCGTGGTTAGCTGACCCAGTGAGCACGGGCAGCAGGGGGGGGATAAATGAATAAATAAATAAAATCTTAAAAAAAAAAAAAGTCTCTTGCCCATTTTTTAATTGGGTCGTTTGTCTTTTTATTGTTGAGTTGTAACATCTTTATATATCCTGGATATTAAACCCTTATCAGATATGTGATTTCCAAATATTTTTTCCCATTGAGTTGGCTGCCTTTTCACCCTTCTGACAAAGTCCTGTGAGGTGCAAAAGTGTTTAATTTTGAGGAGGTCCCATTTATCTACTTTTTCTTTTGTTGCACATGCTTTGGCTGTAAGGTCCAAGAAACCACCACCTACTACAAGGTCTTGAAGACATTTCCCTCTATTTTCTACTAGTAGTTTTATGGTCCTGGCTTTTATATTTAGATCTTTGATCCACTTTGAGTTGATTCTTGTATAGGGGGTGAGATAGGGGTCCTCTTTCATTCTTTTGGTTATAGATATCCGGTTCTCCCAACACCATTTGTTGAAGAGACTGTTTTTTCTCATTAGCGTGGGCTTGGTAGGTTTGTCAAAACCAGTTGACAGTATAGGTGAGGGTATATTTCTGGATTCTCAATTCTATTCCACTGATCGATGTGTCTCTCTTTATGCCAGTACCATGCTGTTTTGACCACTGTAGCTTTGTACTATGTTTCAAGGTCAGGCAATGAAATTCCTCCCACGTTGTTCTTCTTTTTTAGAATGCTTTTGGCTATTTGGGTGCACTTACTCTTCCAGATGAATTTGGTAATTGCCTTCTCTAATTCTGTAAAGTAAGCTGTTGGGATTTTGATTGGTTTTGCATTGAATCTATAAATCAGTTTGTGTAAGATTGACATCTTCACGATATTTATTTTTCCAATCCATGAACACGGAATGTCTTTCCATTTTTTTAGGTCTTTTTAAATTTCTTTTAGCATTGTTTAAAAGATTTATTTTATTTATTTATTTCTCCCCACCCCTTCACTGCCTGTACTCACTGTGTCTGTTCGTCTTCTTTGTTAATTTAGGAGTCACTGAGAACTGAACCCGAGACCTCTGATGTGGAAGGTAGGCGCCTAATTGCTTGAGCTACCTCCATTCCCTGCTTTTTTGTTGGGTCTCTCATTATGGCTTTATTTTTCTTCTTGTGTCTCTTGTTGTGTCATCTTGTGTTAGCCTGCCATGCCTGCCCGTTGCATCAGCTTGCTGTCTTGTTCATCTTCTTTAGGAGGTACCGGGAACCTTTGCTCCCTGCTTTATTGTATCTCTCATTGTGTTTTTTCTTCTTGTGTCTCTTGTTGCATCATCTTGTTGTGTCAGCTTGCCACGCCTGCCTGTCATGCCAGCTTGCTGTCTTCTTTAGGAGGTACTGGGAACTGAACCATGGACCTCCCGTGTGGTAGGCGGGAGCTCAATTGCTTGAGCCACATCTGCTTCCCTAAATAACTAGTTTTAGACATAGGTACTTATTTTCTAATATGTCTTGGGTATTTGTTTGTTTTCTTTGGGTTCATCTGAACTTGTAAGATGTCTTTCCAGCCTTTCTAAATTTGGGACTTGCTTGGCTATCAGTTGCTCTGAAGATCTCAATGACAGCAGTAAAAATGAAGTGTCCTCTTGTCCCTGTTGAGAGTTCCTCTCTCCCAGAGACTGGGGTCTACTCTTTAGACTGGCAGGGGTGGGGAGTGGACTTCAGTCCACAAAAATTTTAGTATCTCTTGTGGGAGAGGCATCGGACTGGTGTTAGACTTCCAGAGATTTCTTTAGACAGCCATTTCCCAAAGTTTGATCCATAGGCAAGTAATGAGTACAAGTGTGGGGAAACTTTTCTATGGCAGATGATGTCCTGTTGAGAAGCACATTGAGTCCCCGTGAGGGCCTGGAACATGCAGTATTTCCCAAACTTCTTTTTCCAAGGAGGGCTTGTTCATCTATTTGTTTGTTTTAAATCACAGTAAATCTAACAAATCAGAGCTCTTTTGAGCATGCTCTGTGCCATTCTGCTAATGACACTAGGGCTCTTCCGGAGAAATGGATCTGGATTTCTATAAGGTCTACTTGGGAGCAGCTATCCAAATAGAGGAATGTGGAACAAGCAGGTTTGTGGTCAAGCTGCATTTGCATAGCAAGCATGCCATTTCTATGTTACCTTTCACTTTAAATAACAAAATGCTTTTAGATGTCAAATTTCCAGGTCAAAGTTTATAATTGCCTATATTTGAACTGGTGGAGATATAGGGGACACTACCCCCACCCCCTTGGTGTCAGCCCTGACTATCCCTGAACCATCCTCAAGAGGCACCTTGAACAAATTTCCCTCTCTGGGTCTTGCTCCTTCTAGATGAAGGAATGGGTGTGTGTTCAATGTCTGTGGCACACCTGTTCCCCAGCTCAGCACCATCCTGAATAGCTCTGTCTTTATCTACTTTATTTATGCTTCTGTGAAATGTCTCATTCAAACCAAGGGCTCCTGGGGCTAAACAGTTTGGACACCACAGGGCCAGTTGCTCACCAGGGCCCTACTGAGTCTGTTACAGGTTAGAAATTGTGTGCCTGACACTTGCACTGTCATTATTGGGGGGAGCGGGGGCGGGGGGCAGTCACTGGTTCTCCAGAAAGTTCTGCAAGGAATGTGACCTGCAGGTGGCACTTGGCGGGTAGCCTGGGCCATTGTCCCTCAGTTCTATTTTTAGGTACAAGTGACTAGTGACTGAGGGCTCCATGTGTGTTGGGGGTGGGGTGGTGTTGCAGAAACCCCACAGGCAGCCTGAAAACGTGTTTAGAGCTCAAGTAAAATAGGACCACCAGATTTTTTAAAAAACATTTTTATTGTAGTAACATAAATACAACTCAAAATTTCCCTTTTTGACCACTTTCAGGTATACAGTTCAGTGGTATTAATGGCATTCACAATATTGTGCTACCATCAGCACCATCCATTACTCAAACTTTTTCATCACCTCAAATAGAAACTCTGTACCCACTAAGCAATCACTCCCCGGTCCTCTCACCTCCAACCCCTGGTAACCTATCAATTACTTTCTATGTCTATGAATTTACTTATTGTAGTTATTTCATATAAGTGAGATCATACAGTATCTGTCCTTTTGTGTCTGGCTTATTTCACTCAGTGTGATGTGGTCAAGGTTTACCCACGTGGTAGCATGTATTAGAACTTCATTCCTTTTATGGCTGACTTGTCCAAAGTTTGTTTTTAATTCATAAAAACATAAATATTTCATGGGAAAAAATCAGCACTTGGTTGAAGGGCCTTGCACTTTTTGCTTCTTATTGTAAATTATCTGTGTGTGTGTGTATGTGGTGGCAGCACGATTTTCTAGTCGATGCTTTGGGCCTCGTAAGTTCTTGCTCTGCCCTGGGGCCCTAAACCCTCTTTTGGAGTCTGGTGGTCAGGTACTTTACTTAAAGGACCCCTTCTATTCTAACTTTTTGTTTCAGCTACACGAATGGCCTGCACTGGGTAGATTCTTAAAATATTTGCCCATCAGCAGCCTCTCAGAGAGGAATGTTACATGATGTCAAAGAGGCCCCAAGGAGAAGGGCCTGGGCCAAACCCAGCCTGTCACTCTGGCCCATGGCAGTGGGGGGAGATAAGCAAAGGCACAGGGAGAACCTGGTCTCCCAGGCTCCCTGAGCCGCCCAGGCAATCTTGCACTGCAGGGTAGGCAGTCAGCCTCCGAGGATGATGAACTTCCAGGTGCCAGAGCCTGAGTAAGCTCGGTGGCTCTCCCATCTCGTCGCCCTCACCGAGCCTGCATCCAAATGTCGGGGGTCTCCAACGAGAGGGGGCTGCCGGGGCTGAGCAAGGCCTGCTTAACCACCATGGACAAAAAACTCAATGTGCTCAATGAGAAGGTTGACAAACTCTTGAATTTCCAAGAAGATGTCACAGAGAAACTGCAGAGCGTGTGCCGCGGCCTGGGCCACCTGGAGCAAGGCCTGCTCCGGCTGGAGGCCTCCCATCCTCCGGGCCTGGATGGGGCTGGTAGTGCTCCCCGCTTGGACTGGGGTCCCGAGGTCCTGGAGCTAGCGCGGGCCGTGCGGCAGGACGCTGCTCAGCACAGCGCCAGACTCGAAACCCTCTTCAGGATGGTGGTGGCCGTGGACAAGGCCATTGCTTTGGTAGGGGCCACGTTCAGGAACTCGAAGGTGGTGGATTTCATCACGCAAGGGAGTGTCCCCTGGAGGAAAGGAAGCCTAGCTGACGACCCTGAGGAGGTTGGTTCCTGTTTACCTGCCCTGGTGCCCTCCTGACAGATAGGGAGGCCCAGGACCCTGGGTGGGGGACTGGCCAGCGGCTTGTCTTAGGAGAGCTGGGGGGTGTTACCCTTTCTTGTACCTCCTCTGTGACCCTGTAGTGAGAAAGGAGAGATGGGAACCCTGCAGTTATAGGTGGACTCAGAGGGCTGCCTCTTGGCTTAGACAGACACTGACTAGCTGCTCTACCCAGGGAGAGGAAGAGGCATTGTCTTGGTGGGGGCCGTGGGACCTGGGGCAGCTCCAGGAAGCCTAGAAGTGGGGCCGAATGGGCCACTGGGGAGAAGAGGCCCCTCAAGCTTCTCCACCTACCCAGACTTCTCTTTCCTGCAGCTCCCGTTCCTGCTCCTTTACACCTGGGTTAGGAGACAGGTGGCCAGTGGTCAGTTGGCCCTGACAACCTCTTCCGCCCCCCTCAGATATCCAGACTTGCCCCACACTTTCTTGCCTTCAACTTTGTGCTCTGCCCCAGGGTAGGTGGAGTGTGCAGCTGCCTGTGGGAAGATGAGTGTTGACAGTGACTGGTGACCGCTCAGGGTGTGTGTGGGAGGAACAGGGGTGGCATTTCTGGGAGTGGCTGTTCCCAAATGTTGCATAATCAAACCTGCTGGCTAGTGGAAGTTTGGCTGGGGGTATGGCTGGGTACTGAGGGGGTGGGTGAGGCACCACTGTGTTTGGGAACAGCTAAGTGGGTAGACACTTAGCAGCACTCAGACTGCCTGGAGCCACCATTTCCACTTCCTGCCATTACCCACCAGCCTCTGGCCAGAGATAAGTCAGGGTCTAAAGGGGGCTGTGTCAGCTACAGAGGCTTTCAGGAACAAGGCTGAAGGAATGTGTCTTCCTTGCCCACCACCCCCCAGGCCAGAGCTCACTCCTGATCCCTTCCCCTACCTGCCCTGCAGATCCTCTCAGGGCATGTCTTACTCCTCCTCTGCTATCTTTCCTCAATCTTCCATAACTCAAAACAAACAAACAAACAAACAAACACCCAAACTATGCTGCTCTCCTAGCCCACCTCCAGGACCCCACCCCAAGGCAATCATAAGTACCACCCCCCATGTTTGCTGTTAACTCAAATAGTATTCACATTGGTCTGGTATTGATTTTTTTTTACTTACTATATTTTGGGTATTTTATTATATTTGTACCTAAAACGCTTTCTTGTTCTTTTTTTTCCTTGTAGTTTGCAGAGAGCTCCATTTGGGGGGATGTGTCTTAATTCGTTAACCAGTCCCATGTTGTTGTTCATATTGTTCTCATCTTTAGCTGTTGTAAATAATGATGCAGGGACTATCCATTGATATATGCCTTTGAGTAAAAGCTTGAGTTTATCTGTACAATACAGTCCTAGGAGTGGAATGCTGAGCCAAACCAACCTTTAAAGAAGTTATTACAGTGTAGTGTCTTATCAGTAACAAATAGGAATGCTTGTTGTCTCCACTTTTGTTAACAAAGCATATTATCCAATTTTTTTATTCTGGTGGATGGAAAATGAGGTACTTATTATGCATGTATTTTTTAACATTTTTGTATGAAAAGTTTCAAATATACATAAAAATAGAGGGAGTAGTATAATGAACTCTATGAATCCATCTCTCAGCATCAGCCATCATTAACTGGCAGCCAATGTTGTTTCATTTATTCTCACCCACTTCCCCCTCTCCAGATTAGTTTGAAGACATTAGACCATTTTTCTCATGAACATTTTATCATTTTTATCTAAAAGTTAAGGGCTCTTTTAAAAACATAATTGTAATACCATTATCATACTTAAAAATTAAGGATAACTTCTAAATGTTACCAAAGTCAGTGTTCACATTTCCCTGATTGTCTTATCCTTTATTTTTTAAACATTTTATTGTAGTAACAAACATACAACTCATAATTTACCATTTTAACCACATGCAAATGTACAATTCAGTAGTATTAATTACATTGACAATGTTGTGCTGCCATCACCAATATCCATTACCTTTACATTTTCATCACCTCAGACAGAAGCTCTTCACCAATGAAACTACCACTCTCTCTTCCCACCACCTTCTCCCTACCACTGCCCCTGGTATCCTATAAAATACTATAAACTATCCTATGAACTCTCTCTCTATGAGGTTTGCTTCTTCTAGATATTACATAATTACAAAGATTATACAATATGTGACTTTTTGTGTCTGGCTTATTTCATCCAATAAGGTCTTCAGGGTTTATCCATGCTTTCGCCTGCAACAGGCGAAATTCATATTCGCCTTTATGGCTGAATATTATTCCATTGAGTGTATATATTACATTTTGTTTACCCATTCATCTGTTGGTGGACACTTGGGTTGCTTCCACCTTTTGGCTGTTGTGAATAATGCTGCTATAAACTTTGATGTACAAATATCTGAGTCCCTGCTCTCAATGCTTTTGGGTATATACCAAGAAGGAGGATTGCTGGGTCATATGGTAATTCTATTTTCAGTTTTCTGAGGAACTGCCAACTGATTTCCACAGTGACTGCGCTCTTCTCCAGCGCCACCAGCAACGGATAAAGGTTCTATTACTCCACATCCTCGCCAGCACTTATTCCCCCCCACTTTTTTTTTTTTTTAAATAATAGCCATCCTAGTGGGCATAAAGTGGTATCTTATTGCGATTTTTATTTGCATTTCCCTAATGGCTAATGAAGTTTTAGCATCTTTCATGTGCTTATTGGCTATTTGTATATCATCTGTAGAGAAATATCTATTCAAGTCCTTTGCCCATTTTAAAACTGGGTTATTTGTCCTTTTGTTGTTGAGTTGTAGCAGTTCTTTTTTTTTTTTTAACTTTATTTTGTACATATAATAATTGAAAATATAAACAATTAAAAACTAAAAAGTAAAGACAGATGAATAAATATATACACTTCTCAATTAAATGTAATGGATACATATAAATTTTTTTTAGTAACAGTTTTTCATATATTCTGGATATTAAGCTCTTATCAGATATTTGATTTATAATTATTTTATCCTTGTTGTCTTTTCACTTTCTTGGATAGTAGGATTTGGTAATGCTTTCTTAGACATGATACCAAAAACATGAGCAACAGAAGAAAAAAACAGATAAAATGAAAATCATCAAAATTAAAAGCTTTTGCATCCTCTTTTTAACACAGTTTATTTGGATCAGGGTCCAAATAAGACCTATGCATTGTAATTGGTCATATGTCTGTTATACCTAACTATTTTGAATTAATACATTTTTAAACTTTTTATTATGAAAATTTCAAACATAAGCAAAAGTAGATAGAATGATACATCTCATTGCAATTTTAATGTACATTTCTTATACTAGATTAAGATTAAGCATCTTTCATAGGTTTAAAACTGTATTTTTCTGTCAATAATCTGCCTATGTCCTCCTTTTTTATTTTGGTTTTTGACCTTTTTCTTATTGATTTGTAAGCACTCTATATATATTAAAAAATATTAGCTGTTAGACAAGTTGCAAATATCCAGGCATTTCTGGATTGAGGAAAGTCATAGAACATTCTCTCTTCTGACTTCTTGTCTATACTGCTGTATTGGCACTGGGTTACTATCTCTCTGGTCCATGTATTTAATGCATAGATGAGTAACTGTCTTCAGGTTTGGGTCTAGTCTCCCAATTAGGCTATCAGCTTCCTATTGGCCCCTGATATGAGGCTTCTACTTCCCTTCCTGTACTGAGGACAGGGCTGGTCTTGCAGGAAGTGCTGAGAATGGATAGTGAGCTGAGGCACAGCCACAGCTATTTAGCACATTGTCAGTGCTGAAAACTGTGCATTAAGGAGACTTTATGGAGATGCTGTTGGTGTTTACTAAGCCTGCTTACAAAATTAAGGCATACTAATCATTTGTGGAATTGAATTAAATTCCACTGACTGATAAATTTGAAAATTGTGCCAGGATGTCGTGAAGGAACTTCTTAGATCTTCTGAAGTGTCGTGGCACTTCCTTTGCTTGCTCCAATGAATTAGCTAAGTTATTACCAGAAACCAGGAGCTCTGTCATGAAGGACAGGCTCAAGCTCAGCCAGGGATGGCCCAACACAGCCAAGCCATTCAGACAACATCAGACATCAATCAAGAATGGTGTTTGGGATCTCTTCTACTTCCTCTTGATGCTCAGAATAAGGCAGGGGCCAGAAGGTTGAGCCCTCAGGACTCCTGAAGCCAGAATTCAGCTGCGTGTGTGTTTGTGTGTGTGTGTGTTTGTGTGTGTGTGCCTACACTGCAGACAGGGAGGAAGAGGACATTTTGAGCTAAACAAGGTCTGCCAAAGGACAGTCTGTATGCGTCCCTCTCTACCGGTGGGGTGAAACAGGAGGAGGCCTGTGATAATGCCTCCAGCTCCCCCAACTTCAGGGGTGGCAGGACAGAGTCTGCAGAGAGAGAGGCCAGGAAGAGGCATCTGCTTAGCAGGAAGTCCAGGCCATATTGATGATAATGGTGATGATGATGCAAGCAGCTGTAAACGTGTATATATGAAGTGTCTACATGTGCCAGCTAATATGTAATGTGTTTCCAACATGTGTCCTTACCATTAAGAGGGCAAAGTGTGGTATGCTGGAATCCCAAAGGGATAAGCCGGTAGTAGGACTGAGTGAAGTGGGCAAGAGAGGAAAAACAGTGGAACTGACCCTAAGCCTTAGGGTCAGAGAGACATTAGGGAGAGGTTGGGACCATAACGTTCTATTTAGAGGGAACTGCTCCAGCTAGTTTTTGCCGTGTGGACCTAGAGTTGCCAGATCTTCAGGTTTTTTCAAGAGAAACTGGGAACCTAGACTTTTTTTTTCTAATATGCTTTATTAAAGTATAATTTACATACAATAAACTGCACACACACACACAAAACTGCTTGCAAAATAAATGACACAATTTATGTATGCAGTTCAACAAATGTTAACTACCATCATAATCAAAATGGAGAAAAATTCCATCACTCCAAAGGGGAATCTCAAATTTTAATGTAAACCCGTCTACATTTTAAATGTTGATAGATTTTTAAAAAATTTAAATGCTGTGCAAGCATACAAAATGCGTCTTGAGCTGTGTTTGGCCTTGGACTACCATTTAAGGGCGTCTTTAGCCAAGGCAGAAGATAGGCCCTTCATTGGTGAATGCTTTGGGACCTGGGGCCCAGCCTGGGCTCTGGGCTACCAGACTTGCTCTTGTGACAAGTGCCAGAAGGAGTCTTAGGGACTTCACTGTCAAAGGCTCAAATTTCCTGAGCAAGGGGTTCGTCCGTCCTGAAATGCTTGCTTGAGAGCTCATGCTGGGCTGTAACGAGAGCATATTAAGTGCTCGGGCCTGTTTCAGCAGTAAAAGCACATGGACGCCAGGTGCTGGTCAGGGTGGATCATTCTGATTTAACAAAGAGCTGCCGGGAGCCTCTCTCTGCCAGGCATGGAGCTCCTTGAACACTGACAGCTCTTTGTGTCCAGCAGGATGAAGTCACCAGAACTAATGAGTGCTCACTATGCCCTGGGCACTCCTCTCAGGACACTTCACTAACTTTATGAGGTAGATCATATTATTATCCCCATTTTACAGATGAGAAAAGTGAGACATAAAGAAGTTATAGATCGGCCAAGTGGTGAAGGCAGGGTTCTAACCCAACAAGTCTGGCCTGAAAGTCCCTGCTCCTAGCTAATTGCTGTACTGTGGTGACCGTGGAGTACCCCCCGCCCAGCTCGAAGGCAGACATTATTAATCGATCATGGCACTCTCTCCCCACTAAGCATGGATTTATTTGATTTCAGACTCTAATTCAAACCAGCACTCTAGTAGCCATGACCAATTGATCAGAGTTGACATTATAAGGTTGAGTTTATTTTCCATCCGTCATCTAAGTCTTTTGAAAAGGTCCAGTCTCTTTAGATAACCTTGTCCTCACTGGCAGTACTGTGATGCATTGGAAATAACTGGGTTCTAGTTTTCAATCTGGGCTCCTTGTCTTTTGAAAAGCCTCCATGACCTTCTCCCTAATTATTGTGAGACTACATAAAATAACCTAAGTACCTCTATCTTAAGAATGTGGTGGGTGCTCAACATAAATGATGACGCTGAGGGTGATGATGAGAGCTTTCATGGTTGTTGTTTTAGAACAAAGAGAAAGCAGAAGAGAAGGGAGCAAAACCAAAACATGCGCTGAGCACCAGAGGAGTGCAAGCTGAGATCAGGGGACCCCGGAAAGGTAAGTGGGACCCCCATTTGCTTTATCCAATGTTGCACACACAACAGTTTCAGAATAAAAATTTCAACACCACCAACAGCGTAACGATTGCTGAAAAATCATTGGGACTTTGCTTATTGTCCTTTATGTATACCCTGCTATATGGTCTACTACTATGTTTTAAATTCACTTGAAATAGTTTGTCTCCGTGTAGACTATACTACCAACTCAGGTTTATTATTTCATTTTGCTTTCAATTTTTGTGGATTGCTTTTTCAAAGTTTAATTTTGTTTTATGATTTTGTATAATATTTACATGGCTCCAAAGTCAAATTGACAAAACAGTATATTAAGGGAAGTCTACCTTCCAACCTTGTTCCCTGCACCCTGTTTCCTCCTTCCGCTGTTGCAATCATTTAAAAAGGGTTTGCTTTATCTTTCCATTAATCCCCACCCCCCCAGGTGGCTCCCTCATATGTTTGCTCCTTGTTTTTGCTCGTTTGCTCTTGCTGTCTGCTCATTTTTTTTTTTTTTTCTTTAGGAGGCACGGGGAACGGAACCCTGGACCTCCCATGTGGGAGGCGGGCGCTCAACTGCTTAAGCCACATCAGCTCCCTGCTAGTTTGTTTTTGCTCGTTGTCTGCTCATTGTTTGCTCATTGTCTACTCATTGTTTTTGCTCCATGTCTGCTTGTTGTTTGTCTTCTTTAGGAGGAACCGGGAATGAACCTGGGACCTCCCATGTGGGAGGCGGGCACTCAACTGCTTGAGCCCCATCGGCTCCCTGCTCATTTAGTTTTGCTCGTTGTCTGCTCATTGTTTGCTTGTTGTCTTGCTTTTTTTTTTTTTTTTTTCCTCGCTTATTGTCTGCTTGTTGTTTTTGTTTGTTTTCTGCTTGTTGTTTGTCTTCTTTAGGAAGCACTGGGAACGAACCCGGGACCTCCCATGTGGGAGGCGGATGCTCAACTGCTTGAGCCACATCCACTCCCCCTCCATTAATTTTTATTGTAAGCATTATATGCATGGATGTACATGCAAATACACACACCCTTATTGGTTAAACAGAAGCACACCCTCACAGTTTTCTCCACCTTGTGCTTTCCACTTACATCATATACTGAGATCACTCCATACCATATATAGAACTATTCCTTTCTCCTTTTTTTATGACTGTGAGATACTCCATTGTGTGGATATAGCAGAGTTTAGTCAGTCAGTCCCTTACTGAGGGTTGTTTCCAGTCTTTGGCAATTACAAACAGTGCTGCACCAAATAACTTTGTGCATATTCTGGGCAATATCTCTGGGGTAGATTCTACCAAGTTGGATTGCTTCTTAATAGTGTATTTTTATCCTGTTTCCTGTAGAGAGACAGAAGGTGGACCCACCGGCAGGGACATTGGAACGTCTGCCCTGTGTCAATGCTCCAGGGTTGGGAACTGACCTCCTTATCCAGGCAGGGGCCTCACCAAGTCAAGGAGACAGAGATACTGGCCCAGCCCAGGTGCCCCCTGACCATCTGTTGCTGCCCACAGAGGTGGAAGCCAAGGCTCCTTGGACATCCAGCAAGAGCCTTGGGACTGACCTGGAATTGTCTGCGGGCCCCAGCAGGGCCAGTGAGGCCCCCACTACCCAGGAGGCTGTACCGGGTACAGGACAAGGAGCATTGACCAGCAGGCCTGACCCTCGGCCCTCAGAGGAGAGGGTGAGGCTGGCTTCAGGGCCCAGTCCCCAGCCCCTGGAACCTCCAGGGCCCTCAGTCCAGGCCACAGCAGCTCAAGGTGGTAGAGAAAGGTCTTCAAGGTAAGGAGTGCTCTTCCAAACCAGGCAAGGGAAGGAATTCACTGCAGCCCCTCAGCTGGAGCATGCCTAATGGACCAGCTGCACATGTTGGATGTCCATTGTATGCACAGCTCTGGTCTAGTCTGACGAGGGAAAGACAGAAGAAGGTCTAGGCCTTCAGGAAATCATGTGCTGAGAGTGCTGGTTCTCACCTGCCACCTATTCAGATTACCTGGTGGGATTTAAAAAATACTGATGCCCAAAGATTCTGATTTAATTGGTCTGGAGTGAGGCTCAGACACTGGTTTCTTGTTTTGTTTTTCTTTTTCTTTTTACAGGCTCCCCAGGTGATTCCACTGTGAAGCAGGGCTGAGAACCACTGGCTCTTAAAGCAACAATAATAGCTAAAGGACAGGCTTCCTGCTCACTTCTAATGTGCAGGCTCTGGCCATACATTTTATAGGCATTATCTTATATTTTATTCCCTCAACCTCCCCAGGAGGTGAGGGTTATTGCTGTCCCCATTTTATGGATGAGGAAATGTGGGCTCAGAGTATCCAGGGTCACACAGCTGGGGATTCCTAGAGTTGGGATTGGAATCCAGGATATTTGACTCCAGAATCTGTGTCCTCAACCACTGCACCATCCTGCTTCATCAGGCCAGCATTTAATTAGTTCCTACTTATATGATGGGGAGAGGCAGCCAGGAAACTCAGAGAGGTGGGAGGTCAGTGTAGGTGGTTTTGATCTAGGAGGGCTTTTGGAGGGATTATGCTGGGAGTGAGGGGGGTGTTAGGATAAAGTCTCAGGACCTGTGGACACAGCACAGGAGAATGAAAACCAGATCCACCGACCCCCACGTCCTCCCCTAGCCCTTATTCTTGGTGGCTTCTGGAAGAGTAGTTTGCTCCCCAGGCTTCTCTTAAGACCCCCTGCACCTGTCCTGGGCTGCTCTGTCCTGTAATAAAGCCTCCCTGAGGCCTGGCTCGGGGAGAGGATCTGGTGTCTGTGTTTGCTATGGTGACTGGCAGAGAAGCCCGGGTCATTTGTCTGCCTTTGTTCTGGAAGGAAAGGGGAGCCTCCCAGGAGGCCCAGCAAGCTGGAGGGAGGCATTCCTGGCAGGCATCCCTGGATCCCTGCCAAGGTCTAAATGTGGAATCTGGGGAAGGGATGAACTCTCCATGAACTTGTTAGGGCCCCCCAAAAGAATTCGGAGGGGAGAAGGTCTCTTTCTCAGTTTCAGCCCTGAGCTGAATTTCAAGCACACTGTTCCCTGTAGCAGGGCTCAGGAAGTGAGGGCATCACTACCTGCCCATCCTCACCGAGTATGGGGGTATATTTTGAAGAAAATAGATTTGAATTCAAGTGCTGGTTCTTCTTGGCAGCAGCACCATATGTCAGGCACCCTAAGGACATATCTGGAAGATGGGACAGAGTGCTGTAATTGATTAGCAATGCCTGCCATGGGTGTGGGAGGGGAGAGTAGTAGCCCATGTGCTGCAGCAGGGATAAAGCTTTGGACACTCAAAGTGGCATGGAGGGCATGGCAGTGCTTTGGGGATAATCTTGGCCCCCTGGGTTTGAAAACTAAGGGGAAGAGCAGTGACTATTGGCCCTAGGATGGTGGCCTTCTCAGCTGATCCTGGATGTTCCTCCAGTGGCTCTGTCCCTCGGACTGGCTTGAGGTGGCATGACTTAGGGCCACCCTTCCTGTCCTACCTCATCACTATCAGCCCATACTCGGTCCCAAAGGCATGGTGTTGGAGGGATTCTGATGCCCCCTGCCCAGTCTTAGACCTGCCCAGGAACCAGCACTGCCCCTGGAGGTTCAGCAGCTCAGAGAGGTGCTGGGCCTTCCACTGCTGAGAAAGAGCCTCATTCTTTGAACCTTCATATGTGCCTTCCTCTCTTAGTTGGATTTCTCAGAAAATCTTTGAGGTATTACTGTCCTGTTTGACAGAAGAGGAAAACAAGGCTGGACTTGCCCAAAGCTGCCTAGGAACTTGGTAGCAGAACTAAGATCAGAATTGAGGCTACCTGGCTCCCTGCCCAGGACTCAGATACTATTTTACCACCCACCGCCCTCCCCCCCAACAGATATAGCCCCAGGGGCAGGGGGATTATGATCCACCAAAAAGAAGCCCCACTGGTATCAAGGTGGGGGGTAACTCTGAAAAGAAGGGCCTGAACCCGTGGAGGAAGTGTCTGTGAGTGTCAGAGTCCTTCTGTCTGAAGATTAGGGCTCAGAGGAACCTCATGACCCCCAGCTGGGGTCACAAACCCCAATGCTACAGAATCTGGGTAACAAAGTGGGCCCGTGGCGGGACCTATGAGGAAATGGACCACGGCCCTTCAGCTTTGTGGCTTGCAGGCCCAGCACAGCCCGGTCTTCCATTTGTCCCATAAGTCCAAGTCTTAAAAGGGATTGTCCCATTTTAATACAATCTGGGATTTCCAGTGTGATGATTGACTTGGCTCATCCCCTTCATTTAACTGAAATGGAAACTGAGGCCCAGAGAAAGGAAGGGGACCCACTGCTCAGAGATGGGTGGGAAGAGCCCAGGTCTCTCTCCTCCAGGCCACAGTCCTGGGCAGACATAGGGCTCCAAGCAGATGTCCATCTAGGGGCATCCCAAGAGCTGACAGCACTGTCTATATCTGAAGCCGGCCTGTCTCCTGGTATCCTGTCTGGGCAGAGGTGGTCTGGGATCCAGAGGGGCAGGGCTGAGTGTGCTGGTGTCCAAACTTAAGCTAATTCTTGCTATGTAACCGCCCTGGAAACCCTGTTTTCCAGATGAGAACACTGAAGCCAAGGGAGGTCGCATGGTCAGTGAATGGACTCCAGAGTCCTTGTTTGAACCTCAAGGCCATGTTTCTCTCTGCCCCAGGATCCCCATCCACGTGCAGGAGGCGGAGGTGCCCGGGGAGCTGCTCGTGACACGAGGGGCTAGCCTCAGACCCACACCCCCCAAGGGGGCTCCAGCAGCCATCCATCCAGGAGACCTGTACCCAGCCAGGCCTAGGTGCTATCCCCAGCCCGCTAGGTCTGAGTTGGGAGAACAGACCCCCAATGGGGCCAGAGAGTCTCTCCCCCTGCTGAAGAGGAACAGCAATGGGGGAGCAAAGGCCAAGGCGGAGCAAGGGCCAGGGGCCGAGCCTGTCATGAGACCAGGCTGGGTCAGAAGGGACAGCAGGGATGCTGCTGCTGGGGCCCTAGGCCCTGAGCAGGATAGAGGCCCAGAAGTAAGAAGCCCTGAGCTCGGGAAGGACTGCACGCCCGGGGACGTGGGGAGAGCAGAAGCAGGAAGGAAGACGCCCCTGGGGGCCGAGGCGGGCAGCGTGGTTCTGGGTAAGTGGCTGTCACTAGCTTGACAGACATGCCCTGTGCCCCAAGGGGGGTGAACTCGGAGGACCTGCTCCTGGGGGCCTTACTGCAACTTCTGGGGGGTAGTTGATAGGGGTCTGGGGATGTCCGAGACTCGGGAACAGTCTGCCGTACATCCCAGGTGGGAGACCAAAGCGCCAAGAGGCATATGGCCAAACTCGGATTGGTAGGAAAAAAGGATAGATTCTCAAAGCCACCCACCTGCCCAAGCTCTCACCATTTGTATCACTAGGAACTGAGACAGGGAAGGCTCCTATTAAAAAGCAAATTGTTTAACTGGAGTGTGTAACCCACTATCAGTGGTTCACACTGGGGAGCTGACTCTTACCCTAGGAGAGAGAAGGGGTAGTGAGGGTTGCCCACATGCTTTCTGCCCCAGTGGTGGTAGGAGGTGTCCTCCCACCCTCCTTGGCCCAAACCCATCCCATGTGGCCTCTGCCGGCTCCCTGCCCAGAACTTGTGGAGGCCCTTGAGGAATGGCTACGTATCCTGAAGGTCATCCCTGGAGGCCCCGGCCACTTTTGCCTGTGGTCCTGGGCTCCACAGTCCCCTGCTGTCCTGGCTTCTCCAAGCTTCTTCCTCTCCCCATACTGACCTGGTCCAAAGGTGGACACAGGCTCCCTTAACTCCTGAAATATGCGAAGAGCAGGCTGTGACTCAGAGGCTTTTGAAGACTTGGGATGGTGACAAAGCCAACGTTAACTGAAGGCTCTCCATGGGTTGAGCCCTGTGCATCTGTACCCACGTTTACCTGCACAAGAAGTGGAGGCCCACTCTATAGATGCAGATACTGAAACAGGAGAGGCGAAGAAGCACACTCAAGGCCACAGAGTCAGTGATGGCAGAACCAGCAACTGACCTTGGCTGTCACGCTCCAGAATCTGTGCGTTAAACCTTAGTTAAATGGCTTTTCAGAACACAGGGCAGTTATTGTGCAGAATAGAAAATTCCAAATGCTAGATTTTGAGTCTCTGTTACATCACCACCACCCCCAACCCCCACAATCCAGGTTCCCCAACCTTTCTCAAGGACCAGAGCAGAAAAACAAATGCACAAAATGTTGCCTCCTGATAGCCCAGGGCTCAGGTCTTGTCTTTGTAGGTACAAAAGAATAAGCAGTGTGCTCTCAAAACATATTCATATTTTGACTTCGGGAAGTAGAAGACTGCTTGCACTAAAGCAAACCAATAGCAAAGAGCAGTATTTCCACTCTTCTGGCATATGGTTTGGAGGTACTTGAGTTGAAATCCTCCCTGTCACTGGGGAGCGAACAGAATGCTCCCACTGACAAGCCCTGAACAAATGCCTACCCAAGCTGCTCCTTCCTGCCTCGGTGTGTTCCCTGCTTTAAGGCACAAATGTTTAGGTCATTGTGTTTGGGGCATGTTCTGCACTCTGCTTCATTCCTTCACCCCATCTCATATAACATCTCTAGGATTCATATCACCTCCGAAGGATAAGATGTAAAAACAGTTAAAACCAAAACCATTTTCTTATCTTTCCGTGTGGGCAATCCTCCATTTCCCCTAAGATCCACTGTTTACCCCCTCTCCCCACTCCTGTGTCCCAGAGCTGACCCCTGGTCTGCATCTCAGGCCCTCTGGCTTCTGGTTGGGGTCAGCTGTTAAGAGATCCGAGGATGAGAGGAGAGAGAGGGGCATTTATTGCTCCAGGTTCTTCCCTGCCACACCACCTCTTGCTGGTTCCCGTAGACCTTTCCTGGACCTTTAAGAATAGTCTCCTCATTAAACTCTCCTCGATTGCCCTGTACAAGTGTTTCCCATCAGACCAGATGGACCCAGCCTGGATTCCCTTCTAGACATCAGTGAACAGACTAGACAGAATAGTTTGACCTTGCAATGATTAACTGCAAAGAGCACTGTCCTAGGTGCCAGGCCCCCATCCAGCTCCAGCTCACTGTTCCCTCAGGCTGGTCACCTTGTCTCGGATTGGTAGGAAAAAAGGGGTAGATTCTCAAAGCCACCCATCTGCCCAAGCTTCCCACCATTTGTATCACTGGGGACTGAGACAGGGAAGGCTCCTGTTAAAAAGCAAATTGTTTAGCTGAAATGTGTAACCCACTATGATGACTTGCAAGAAAGGGCTTTCAAAAAAGGAGCTGGTAAGAAGGGCCAAGCTAGTGTGCCTAGGTGAGTCTGGGAAGGGTGGCTGAGGGTGTGAGCTATGCATAGGAAGCTCATAACTCTTTGTCTCCTGAACAGATGACAGTCCAGCCCCGCCAGCTCCTTTCGAACACCGGATGGTGAGTGTCAAGGAGACCTCGATCTCAGCGGGTTACACAGTGTGTCCACATGAAGTCTTGGGAGGGTAAGTGGGCCTTCTGCCTTGATGAGGGGCAGAAGCAGGAGGGGTGGGGCAGGAAAACCTGGAGAACCAAGCTGGCATGCTGCTGGATGGTTCTCAGGAACTGGTTGATTGAACCAAGGCTGGGAGTGGCATATCTGATACAGCATGGGAGTGAATGGGATAGCCTACAGAGAGTGGGGTGAAGAGGCTATCCCCTATGTGCAGACTAGTCCACATGGCCAGTGTGGTATCCACAAGTCATCAAGTAGGGTGCAAGATGGCCTACAGGCCTGGATATGGAGAGTGTATACCGGCGGGGGCAGGAGAGCCATAGGTTGTAGGATAGCTCATGTGGTGTGAGTGAGAATGATACCCCCTAGGTTGCAGGATAGCCTTTGTGGTGTGATGTGAGGAGATTTTCTCCTAGGGTGCAGGCTAGCCCATGTGGTTTCTAGGTTTCAGGATGACTCACATGGTATGGGAGTGATGACTAGGATGCCTCTAGGGTGCAGGTTAGACCACATGGAGTATGTGCAGAGGGGTTAGGAATGCCATGGGGTTAGGAATGCCAGGGGTTAGGTCAGCCATGTGGTGGTGAGCCTCTTATGCTCTCAGCCTGCCATGTCAACATGTCTCTGCAGGGGCCGATTTGGCCAGGTCCACAGGTGCATGGAGAAGTCCACAGGCCTCATGCTGGCGGCCAAGATCATCAAAGTGAAGAGCACCAAGGACCGGGTGAGGCCTCTGCCCTAGGCTAGCCCTGCCCCCTCTGGCCAAGCTCAGGAATTCCTTTAGATACTTTCCAGCCCCCTGGGCCCACCCCAGGTCCCTCCAGGCTGAGCAGGAAAGCTGGCCGCCTTTCCTGCCTCTTTTCCATGACTCCTTCACTCCAGTCACCAAGTCACGTTGCAGCCCTTCAGTCCCAGCCTGCCGGTCATCCAGGCTTGGCTCCATATGATGCCTGTGTGACCCTGGGCAACAAGGCCCTTTCCTTCTTGGGCCTCAGGTTTCCTATCTGTGAAATGGGTGGGTCAGACTAAGATCCTTTGTGGTTTTAAGAACCTGGTTTGGGTGGTGAGTCAAGAGACCTGGTGTGAAAGCAGGAAACTGAAGGATGAGGGTGTACAATGTGTGTGAATAAGTGTGTGTTTGTGCTGTGTGTTTGAGTGTGTTTGGGTGAGTGTGTGCTTGTGTGTGTGTATGAATGTGTATTTGTGTGAGTGTATTTGACTGTTACTGTGTTTGCATGTGGGAGTGGGTGTTTGTGTGTGGGCCTGTGTGTATTGTGTGTGTGTATTTGTGTGTGTTAGTGTGTTTGTATGTATGAGTGAGTATGTGCACCTGTGTGAACGGGTGTGTGCATAAGTATGCATGTGCATGTGTTTTGGGAGGCTCAGCTGGCTCCTCTTCCTAATCCATCTGCTTGGACACCTCTCTCCCGGCTGGCTCTGCAAGGAGGATGTGAAGAACGAGATCAATGTCATGAACCAGCTTAGCCACATGAACCTGATCCAGCTCTATGATGCCTTCGAGAGCAAAAACAGCTTCACCCTCATCATGGAGTAGTGAGTGTTGTGGGAGGTGGGGCAGTGGCTTTCCCTCAGGCAGGGCTCAGGACTGGGATTGGTTCTCCCCCTTTCCTTTAACCCCTCACTGGGGCATCCGTATTGTCCTTTCTTCTCTGGTTTGGCTGTCCAACCTCCCATATAGAGTGTGAAGGACAAAGCCGTTTTCATTGTCACAAGCCAGTGACCAGTTAGATTGATTTGACCTGCAGATGTATGTCAGTTTGTCCTAAACAATTAAAAAAAATTTTTTTTAATTACTTGTCGGTTGGAAATTGGAAAATTTTACATTAATACCTAGATTTCTGGATTTTCTTGAAAACGTAAAAGATCTAGCAATGTTGGGTCTGCATTTCCAGCTGGGAACAGTATACTGGAGTTCCTAGTGGCTGTCTTTTTCAGACAGGGCATCTGGTCCCCCATTTGCCACAGTCCCCACACTCGCAACTTCCCCTGACACTGAGACCAAGGGCTCAGAGGCTACTTATTTTTGTGCATGGTGTGTTTCTATTTTCTTTCTGTTGGGACTAAGGAGAGTAAAAAATCTGACATGTCTATATTGCTATCAAAAGTGGAAAAACAAGAGATAGACTAAGAGGGCTGTGTGTTTCAAGAAAACTTTTTTTTTTTCTTACATCTGGTCTGATTTGCCCATTTGAGTTTTTTGCCACGTAGGTAGTTGCCGCTACAGGCAAATGGGTTTACAAGCCTGATCTAGATTACCCAGGATGGATCTGGATTATCAACACTGAAGACAATCCCCAGTCTTCCCTTTGGCCCACCACTTCCTTTTTACCACCTGTACTCTGAGCTGGTGATGGGCCAGAGCAAAGGTCCTGATAAAACCCCAGCGGGCAATGGCAGGGGCCTTTGGACCCACAGGGTACACCCTCGGGCTTACCTGGGGTGGCCTCTGTTGGCCCCTGGTGAAGACAGCAGACAACCCCTCTGAGAGCCTCACTTGGTCTGGTGCCTGCCTCTTTCTTTGCCCTGACAGTGTGGATGGAGGTGAGCTCTTTGACAGGATCACAGATGACAAGCGCCACCTGACTGAACTGGACGTGATCTTATTCACCAAGCAGATCTGTGAGGGCGTGCATTACCTTCACCAGCACTACATCCTGCACCTGGACCTCAAGGTCAGGCTCCGCCCGGGGCACGTGATGGGGTAGGGCTCCCCGGGTTCCTCGCCCTCTGGTGCTCTCTCATCTTTGGAGGTCCTATCAACAGGCAGCCCTGACTTCCTTTCCTGGATCTCAGCCTTTTCCTAGCCCTGGAATCTTGGACAGGCAAGTCATGCTGCCTCTCCCATTTGTAAAATGTGGAAAAATGATACAGTGACTTTCTCTTTCAAAATATTGTTCAGATTAGTTTTAAAAAATTCAAATAGGAGCATATGCTTGTGTTAACAAATATGAACAATGCAGAAGTGTATAAAATACACAGTGAAAGTTGATCCCATCTCCATTTCCATGCTAAGAGGTCTGCTCTGTTAGCAATCTGGCATGATACATGTATTAGTCAGTGAAAGGGGTACCAGAAATCTTGTACTTTTATAAAGGGTATTTATTTGGGGTAAAAGCTTACAGTTACAAGGCCCTAAAGAGTCCAAGTCAAGGTACCCTAAGAGGTACTTCCTCACCAAAGTCTGTTGTCACGTTTGGGAGCAAGATGGTTGCCAATCTCTGTGAAGGTTCAGCCTTCCCCTTACTCTTAAGGCTCCATGGGCTTAGCTTCTTCTGATCTCAGCTGAAGGCTGGAAGCCTCATTTCTTTCCAGGCCTTCTTAGCTGCTCAGGGCTCTGGTCTCTTCAGCTGTAAACTATCAGGCAAATGGCTCATCTTTCCTGGGGCCCCAGGATCAAGTTCTCTCCTCTGCCATGTCTATGGAGCTCTCTCTCTTCCTGTGCATTTTGTTCTGTGTGACTGTCTGTTTATGTAGCCCACCAAGGGGGTGGGGACTCAACCCTAAGTCACCCTAATGGTCAAATCAAAGCCCTAATCTTGATTTAATCAAGTAAATGTAAAACCTTTGCATTTAATACATGCCCAGAGGAACAGACCAGTTTACAAACATAATCTATATCTCTTTTTGGAATTCATAAATAATATCAAACTGCTACAATACACAAGCATACACACAGGGGATCATGCTATCATCTATGTTTTTAAACTTGCTTTAAACTGTAAACTATAGACATCTTTCCTCATTCTCTTTAAGTGCCGTGTAATATTCCATTGAATGGATGTATTACAACTTCTTTCGAGTCTCCTATTGATGGATATTTAGGTTGTGTCTCATTTTTTACTATTACAAACAAAGCTTTGATGAATATCCTCACCCTCACTTTGCCCCATCTGAGCCCGTGTATGTGGGATAATTTCCTAGAAGTGCCATGCACGTAAAGCCCTGATCACAGTTTATGCAGCAGCACCACTGGCTGGTGCATCTTCTCTCTGTTTTTGTTAGTCTAGCCAGGGGTTTGTCAATTTTATTGATCTTCTCAGAGAACCAGCTTTTGCTTTTGTTGATTTACTCTATTGTTTTTTTTTGTTCTAAATTTCTTTTATTTCTGCTTTAGTCTTTATTTGCTGTTCTTTTCCTAGTTTCTCCAGTTGTTCAGTTAGAGCTTTGATTTTAGGTCTTTCTTTTTTAATAAAGGCATTTTAGGGTTATAAATTTTCCTCTCATGACTGCCTTTGCTGTTTCCCATAAGTTTTGATAAGTTGTGTTCTTGTTTACATTTGTCTCAATATATTTACTGATTTCACTTGCAGTTTCTTCTTTCACCCACTGATTATTTAGGAGTGTGTTGTTTAGCACACACACATTTGCAAGTTTACCTCTTTCTTCTCTATTATTATTTTTAAAATAGATTTATTTATTTATTCCCCTCCCCCTCCTTGTTTTGCACTTGCTGTATCTGTTCATTTTGTGCTCATCTTTTTTTTTTTTTTTTAAAGATTTATTTATTTACTTTATCCATTTTAAATCCCCCCTTCCCCGTTTGCTGTTTTGTATCCATCTGCTGGGCAACTCTCTGTGTCTGTTTCCTGCCTTCTCTTCTCCTCCTCCTCCTCTAGTCTTCACCAGGATTCAATCCTGAAGACCTGCGCCACCTCGGTTCCTGGTTTTTGGAGCTTTCGGAGCATCTCGTCTTGTCTCTCCCCTGCGTCTCTCTCCTTTTACGTCATCATCTTGCTGCATGGCTCCCGGGTTCTGGCGGCTCACTGGCACACAGAGCCTGGCAGCCCATGCTCCTTATATATATATATATTTTTTTTTTTTTTTAATTTTACCGGGAGATCCCGGGGATCGAACCCACGTCACTCCATATGGCAGATGGATGCCCAACCATTTGAGCCACATCCGCCCCCCGCTCATCTTCTTTTTAAGACACATTGGAACCAAACCTGGGATCTCCCATGTGGGAGGGAGGTACCTAATCACTTGAGCCACCTCCGCTTCCTGCTTTGTTGTATTTCTCATTGTGTTTTCCTCCTTGTGTCTCTTTGTTGCATCATCTTGTTGTGTCAGCTTGCCATGTAAGTCTGTCTCATCAGCCCACCATCTTGCTTGTCTTCTTTAGGAGGCACTGGGAACTGAACCTGGGACCTCCCATGTGGTAGGCAGAAGTTCAACCGCTTGAGCTACATCTGCTTCCCACTTTCCTGTCTATTATTGATTTCCGGTTTCTTTCCATTATGGTCTGAGAAGATTCTTTGTATAATTTCAATCTTTTTATATATATTGAGAGCTGCATTATGTCCAAACATGTGGTCTATCCTGGAGAAAGATCCATGGGCACTTGAGAAGAATGTATAACCTGCTGAGTTTGCATTCAATGTTCTGTATATGTCTGTTAGATGTAACTCATTTATCATTTTTGTTCAAGTTCTCTGTTTCCTTGTTGATCTTCTGTCTAGTTGTTCTATCTAATGATGTGAGTGGTGTGTTGAAATCTCCAACGATTATTGTAGAGATGTCTATTTCTCCCTTCAGTTTTCCCAGAGTTTGCCTCATGTATTTTGTGGCAACCTGGTTAGGTGCATAGATATTTATGACTGTTATATATATTCTGGTGGATTGTCCCTTTTATTAATATATAATGGACTTCTCTATCTCTTATAACTTTTTTTGCATTTAAAGCCTGTTTGGTCTAATATTAGTATAGTCACCCCTGCTCTTTTTTGGTTACTATTTGCATGGAGTATCTTTTTCCAATCCTTCGCTTTCAGCCAGTTTGTATCGCTGGGACAAAGATGAATATTTTTGTAGGCAGCATATAAATGGCTCATGATTTTTTATCCATTCTGTCAGTCTGTATCTTTTGATTGGGAATTTAATCCATTCACATTCAATGATATTACTGTAAATGCATTATTTACTTCATCATTTTATTCTTTGGTTTTTATATGTCATATCTTATTTTCATCTTTTTACTCTTTTGGTTATCCTTTCTGCTATTCTTTCTTCTGTACTCTCCCCCAAACCTCTCTGTCCTGTCTTTTTCTTTCAAGCTCTAAGGCTTCCTTTAATATTTCCTGCAAAGGTGGATTCTTTTTTATGAACTCTCTTAGTTTCTGTTTATTTGTGAATATTTTATACTCACCTTCATATTTGAAGGACAATTTTGCTGGATAAAGAATTCTTGGCTAGCAGTTTTTCTCTTTCAGTCTCCTAATTGTATCATACCACTGTTTTCTTGCCTCCATGGTTTCTGAAGAGAAATCTGTGCTACGTCTTACTGGGCGTCCCTTGTATGTGATGGTTTGCTTCTCTGTTGCTGCTCTCAAAATTTTCTCTTTATCTTTGATGTTTGGCATTCTGGGTAGTATGTGTCTTGGAGTAGGTCTATTCAGATTTATTCTGATTGTGGTACAATGCACTTCTTTTTTTTTTTTTAAGATTTATTTATTTATTTGTTTGTTTTTCCTTCCCCACCCCCTCGGTGTCTGCTCTCTGTGTCCATTTGCTGTGTGTTCTTCTGTGTCTGCTTATCTTTCTTTAGGTGGCACTGGGAACTAATCTGGGACCCGGAGTGGGAGAGAGGCGCTCAATCTCTTGTGCCACCTCAGCTCCCTGGTCTGCTGCATCTCTCATTGACTGTCCTATGTGTCTCTTTGTGTTGTGTCATCTTGCTGCACCAGCACTCCACTCGGGCCAGCACTCCTGCGAAGGCCAGCACTCCTGTGTGGACCAGCACTCCACGTGGGCCAGCTCTCTGCTCAGGCCAGCTTGCCACGCGGGCCAGCTTGCCTTCACCAGGAGGCCCCGGGAATCAAACCCTGGACCTCATATATGGTAGTTGGGAGCCCAATTGCTTGAGCCACCTCTGCTTCCCACAATGTGCTTCTTGGACATGTAAGTTCATTTCTTTCGAGAGAGTTGGAAAATTTTCAGCTATTATTTCCTCAAATACGCTTTCTGCCCCTTTTCCCTTCTCTTCTTCTGGAATTCTCATAACTTGTATGTTGTGGCATTTCGTGTTGTCATTCAACTCCCTGAGCCCCCACTCAATTTTTTCCATTCTTTCTTCTCTCTTCAATTTCAGCTGTTCTGTCTTTGGTATGACTTATTCTTTTTCTATGATTTTGAGTCTGCTGTTGTATGCCTCTAATGTGTTTTTGATCTCATCTATCATGCCTTTCATTCCCATGAGCTCTGTTACTTTTCTATTCAGGTTTTCAAATTATTATTTGTGGTTGCTCAGTGTCTTCTTGATGCCATTTATCTCTTCAGCCATATTGCCTTTCAACTCATTAATTTGATTTTGGGAATTTGTGTGCATCTCATTAATTAGTTGTCTCAAATCCTACATCTCTTCTGGGGCTCTGATATTCCTTTTCTTGGGCTATGTCTTCCATTTTCTTAGTATGGCTTATGATTTTTTGCTGATTTGTAGGCATCTGATTTGGAGAGCGAGTTTACACAGATGCTCAATTTCTCTCTCTTTCATAGGGATTTAGTGATTGGAGACTGTGTGTTACTGCTGTTCTTTGATTCTTGGTTCAACCTGGGTTGTTAGGATTTTACTTGTTAGTTGCTCAAAACTGGACTCTGGACCCAGTAATGGGTTGCAGATCTGCTTCCTAGGGCCTTGGGGAGGGAGGCTATAAAGGCTGGAAACAGCCCCTCTAACTTACTTACTTTTAATTTCCTCACATGCACTTCCTTGGTCTGCCAGTAGATGGCACTCTTTGACAGCCCTCTCAGTTCAATTCCTGATCAGAGTGTGCAACACGGACCAGATCACTGTGATTGAAGTTCCTGCCTGGACACTAAGAGCCTTGTAATTCAAACTTTCTCAAAGACAGTTCTCCAGCCTTCATTGGCAGCCCCCTCCCTTTCCCCGGGTAGGAAATAATTCAACTGCCCTCTGCATCCTCAACAATCAGTCCCAGTTAGTAGAGAGGGAAATTGAGAGGATCAGATCTCTTTAGTCCTGAATCTCTTTAGTTCTGAGCTGGCTCCCAAGGCAAACAGTGACAAGGCCCCACCTGCCCTGGAATGGCTTGTGGGACACAGCAGCCCAAATTTTGGATCAAAGGCTGAGTCAGCCTTTGGCTGTGTCCCCCTCTCCCCCCTTTTTTGGGGAGGTAGATCCCTGGGACCCCCTTGTCTGTAGCCGCTGGCCAAGAGACTTGAGAATTCAAAAGTGTCTTTAGTGTGAGGAAGGGTGCTGGCAGTAGCAGCTGCCGCTTTTAACTCAGAGTTTTGCCATGATGATTCTTTCCTTTTGTCCCTTTCTCTTCTGGGCAGTGTCCAGCCTTCCCTTGGTGTCCTAAATCCTAGAAGAATTTTTTTTTCAGTCCATTTCTTCCTGTCCTCTAGCTATTTTTCTTGGAGAGAAAAGAGTCCTGTGTCTTTCTAGTCCGCCATCTTCCTGGAAGTCCTGTGTAGTATTTTTTAAACGGTAGTTATCTTTGTTAAAATTGATGAAAAAATTATTAAACTAGTACTATTAACTATCATCCATAGTTTATATTAGGTGTATTTTTCCCAAATACCACCTTGTATCAGTGTCATACATTTAGTTATAATCCATGAAAGAACATTCTTATATTTGTGCTATTAACTATAGACTATTGTCTATAATATCATTCACTGTGTTATATAGTCCTGTTTTATCTTTTAATTTTTATTCTAGTAACATATACAACCAATTTCCCTTTTTAACCACATTCATGTATATAATCCAGTGCTGTTAATTACACTCACAATAATGTGCTACCCTCACCACCATCCATTTCCATACCTTTACTATCAACCTAAACAGAAATTCTGTGCAAATTAAACATCAACTCCGCATTCTCTAACCCTAATCTCTCTCTGTTAACCTATATTCTAGATTCTAACGCTATGAATTTGCTTGTTATAATTAGTTCATATCAGCAAGATCATACGATATTTGTCCTTTTTTTGTCTGGCTTATTTCACTCAGCATAATGTTCTCAAAGTTCATCCTGAAAAATATTTCCTTGTATGTATATACTACATTTTAAAAAATCCATTCATCTTTTGATGGACACTTGGATTGCTTCCATCTTTTGGAAATTGTGAATGATGTTGCTATGAACATTGGTGTACATATATCTGTTCAAATCCCTGATTTCAGTTTTTCTGGATATATACCTAGAAGCAGGATTGCTGGGTCATATGGTAATTCTATGTTTAGTTTTCTGAGGAACTGCCAAACTGTCTTCCACAGCAGCTGCCCTATTTTACATTCCCACAGCAATGAATGAGTGTTCCTATCTTTTTACATCCTCTCCAGCCCTTGTAGTTTTCTGTTTTTCAATAGTAGCCATTCTAGTGGGTATAAAAATGATATCTCATTGGTGTTTTGATTTGCATTTCCTTAATCGTTAATGATATTGAACATCTTTTCATATGCTTTTTAGCCATTTGTATATCCTCTTTGGAGGAATGTCTATTCAAATCTTTTGCCCATTTTTAAATTGGGTTGTTTGTCTTTTTATTGTTGAGTTGTAGGATTTACTTATATATTCTGAATATTAAACCCTCATTAGATATGTGCTTTGCAAATATTTTCTCCCATTGAATAGGTTGTCTTTTTCACTTTCTTGACAAAATCTTTTGATGCCCAAAAGTTTTTAATTTTGAGGAGGACCCATTTATCTGTTTTTTTTTTTCTTTCATTGCTTTTATAAAGTCTATGAAACCATTGTATAACACAAGATCCTGAAGATGCTTCTGATTTAGTTTGCAAGGCTGCCAAAATGCAGATACCATGATATGGGTCAACTTTTAATAATGGGGATCTACTAACTTACAAGCTTACTGTTTCGAGGCTGAGAAAAATGTCCAAATCAAAGCATCATCAGGCAATGCTTTCTCCCTGATGACCATCTGCCAGCAATCCTGGACTCCTCTGTCACAAGGCAAGACACATGGCAGTATCTGCTGGTCTTTCCCTTTTCTTCTGGGTTTTTTGCTTTCAGCTTTTTGCTTCCGTGGCTTTTTCTCTGTTTGGATTTCATTCTCTTATAAACGACTCCAGTAAGAGGATAAGATCCATCCTGAATGAGATGGGTCACATCCTAAGTTAAGATCCTATTCACCAAAAGATCCTACTTACAATGGATCCACAACCACAGTAATGGATTAACTTTAAGAACATACTTTCTGGGGTTCATATAGCTTCAAACTATCACAGCTTCCCTACATTTTCTTCTAGGAGTTTTATAGTCCTGGTTGCTATAGTTAGGTCTTTGATCCATTTTGAGTTAATTTTTGAATATGGTATGAGATAGGGATCCTCTTTCATTCTTAAGCAAATGGATATCCAGCTTTCCCAGCACCATTTGTTGAAGACTATTCTTTCCCAATTGCATAGACTTGGAAATCTTGTCAAAAATCAATTGGCCATAGATTTGAGGGTCTATTTCTGAACTCTCAATTTGATTCCATTGATCAATATGTCTATCCTTGTGCCAATACTATGCTGTTTTGATCACTGTAGCTTTGTAACATACTTTAAAGTCAGGAAATGTGAGTCCTCCAACGTCATTATTCTTTATCAAGATGTTTTTGGCTAATTGGGGCCCCTTACCCTTCCAATAAATTTGATAATTTGCTTTTCCATTTCTGCAAAGTAGGCTGTTGGAATTTTGATTGGGATTGTGCTGAATCTGTAAAATCATTTTGGGTAGAATTCACATCATAACAATATTTGGTCTTCCAATCCATGAACACAGAATGTCCTTCCATTTAGTTAGGTCTTCTTTGATTTCTTTTAGCAATGATTTGCAGTTTTCTGTGTACAAGCCCTTGGTTAAATTTATTCCTAGATATTTGATTCTTTAAGTGGCTTTTGTAAATGGGATTTTCTCCTTGATTTTCTCCTGAGATTTCTCATGACTACTGTATAGAAACACCACTGATTTTTGCATGTTGATCTTGTATGCTGCCACTTTGCTGAATTTATTAGTTCTAGTAGTGTTGTTGTGGATTTTTCAGGACTTTTGACTTTCTATATATAGGATCATGTCACAACAAATAGTGAAAGTTTTACTTCTTCCTTTCCAATCTGGATGCCTTTTATTTCTTTTTCTTGTCTAATTGCTCTTGCTAGAACTTCCAGTACAATGTTGAATAAAAGTGGTAACAGTGGGCATCCTTGTCTTCTACCTGATCTTAAAGGGAAAGATTTCAATCTTTCACCATTGAGTATGATGTTAGCTGTAGGTTTTTGTGTAGGTTTTGTGCCCTTTGTCATGTTGAGAAACTTTCCCTCTATTCATATATTTTTAAGAATTTTTTATCAAGAAAGGATGCTGGATTTTGTTAAATGCCTTTTCTGCATCATGGCGATGATATGCTTTTCCCCCTTTGTTTTGTTAATGTGGTGTAGTACATTAATTGATTTTCTTGTGTTGAATCACCCTTGCATACTTGGAATAAAACCCACTTGATCATGGTCTATAGTTCTTTTAATGTGCTGTTGGATTGTATTTGCAAGTATTTTTTTTTTTTTTTGAGGATTTTTGTATCTATATTCATAAGAGACATTGGTCTGTAATTTTCTTTTCTTATACTATTTTTATCTGACTTTCATATTAGGGTGATGTTGGCCTTATAGAATGAGTTAAGTAGTGTTCCCTCCCCTCCAATTTTTTGAAAGAGTTTGAGCAGGATTGGTATTAATCTTCTGGGAATATTTGGTAGAATTCACCTGTGAAGCTATCTGTTCCTGGGCTTTTCTTTGGTGGCAGGATTTTGATGACTGATTCAATCTTTTTACTTGTAATTGCTTTGTTGAAGTTTTCTAGTTCTAGTAGAGTTAGTGTAGGTCATTTATGTATTTCTAGGAATTTGTCCATTTCATGTAGGTTGTCTAATTTGTTGGAACAGTTTATAGTATGCTCTTATGATCCTTTTTATTTCTGTGGGATCAGTAGTAATGTCTTCCTTTCATTTCAGATTCTGTTTATTTGTGTCTTCTCACTTTTTTCTTTGTCATTCTAGATATAGGTTTTTTTAATTTTATTGATCTTTTCAAAGAACCAACTTTTGGTTTTGTTAATTCTCTCCATTGTTTTTTTTTATTCTCAATTTCATTTATTTCTGCTCTAATCTTTGCTATTTCTTTCCTTTTGCTTACTTTGGAATTAGTTTGTTGTTCTTTTTCTAGTTCCTCCAGGTGTGTGTTAGATCTTTGGTTTTAGTGCTTTCTTCTTTTTCATAGTAGGCATTTAGGTCCATAAATTTCCCTCTCAGCACTGCCATAGGTTTTTAAATGTTTTCTTGTTTTCATTCATCTCAAGATATTTACTGATTTCCCTTGCAGATTTTTTTTGACTCAATGATCATTTATGAGTGTGTTATTTAACTTCCATGTATTTGTGGATTTTCCAGTTATCTGCCTTTTATTAATTTCTAGCTTCATTCCATTAAGGTCAGAGAAGATTTTTGCATGGTTTCAATATTTTTAAATTTATTGAGACTTGTTTTGTGACCCAATGTGTAGAGAATGATCCATGTGCACTTGGGAAGAATGTATATCCTGCTGTTTGGGGGTGCAGTGTTCTGTATATGTCTGTTAGGTCTAGTTCATTTATATATTATTCAAGTTCTCTGGTTCCTTATTGATCTTCTCTCTGGATATTCTAACTATTCTTGAGAGTGGTGTATTGAAGTTTCTAGCTATTATTGTAGAGGTGTCTATTTCTCCTTTCAGTTTTTCCAGTGTTTGCCTCATGTATTTTCAGGCACATGTGGTTAGGTGCATAAATATTTGATTGTGGAAGCAGATATGGCTCAAGCAGTTGAACGCCTGCTTCCCACATGGGAGGTCCCTGGTCTGGTTCCCAGTGCCTCCAAAAAACAAACAAACAAGCAAAAAAAAAAACAAACAACAAGCAAACAAATGAGAAAAAACAACTCAGGGGAGCCAATGTGCCTCAGTGGCTAAGTACTGGCTTCCCACATATGAGGTTGCAGTTTCAATCCCTGGCCCTACTACCTGAAAAAAATTTAATTTAATTTAACTTAATGAAAAAAATATTTATGATTATTTTTTCTTGGTGGAATGCCCCTTTTGATAATATATCATGTCCTTATTTGTCTCACAACAGTTTTTTACTTAAAGCTTATTTTGTCCGATATTATTTTAGCTACCCTAGCCCTTTTTTGTTTACTATTTGCATTGAATCTTTTCCCAACCTTTCACTTTCAACCTATTTGTGTCTTATAAACAACACATGGTTGAATCAAACTTTTTGCTATCTTTACTTTGCTACTCTGTGTCTTTTGATTGGGTAGTTTAATCCATTTACATTCAGAGTTATTACTCTGAATAAAGGCAGAACTTACTTCAGCCATTTTGTCCTTAGGTTTTGGTTTTAATATGTCATATCTTTTTTAAAAATCTCTCTTTTCCTTTATTGTAACTACCTTTTCTGTAATGTTGATCTTTTGTGATATATCTGATACCCTTACTCATTTCTGTTTCTGTATATATTTTTTTGTGGTTTTCAGAGCAATTTATTCATTAAATTCTATTCAATATGTCATCAATAGTTCTTCTGTGTGTATTGTGCTGATAAATAGACTGAGAGCATTTAACAAGTTCATCATTTAATACGTCTGAATTAATTTTCACCATATGGTATTGTACACTGTCATCTGTTGAAACAGATTTCTTTTTAACAGATCTTAGTTTGAAAAAGTCATAGATACTGTGAGTTTTGTATAAACTGGTGGATAGTGAGTTAGTTCCTTTCTTTTGTCTTATAAGCCACAACTTCACCACAGAATAAAGAATGTAGACCAAAGAAAGCATAATCGGTCACTCATTTAGAACAGTATTGTTTCAATAATTTGAAGTTTTCTGAATGGTCGGGTTCAGGCTTGATGCAACTGTAAAAAGATTACCTAATGGATAGGTTATATGGAAATTGTACAAAATGTTATTAACTTTAATCATTAACAGCTTAAATAGCACTATATTGCTAACTACTATTCAAAATAAAAAACCTGTTTTGAATCCTCTAGAAGATGGCATGTATACACGACTGTCCCACCTAGTGTCAATACAGATCCCAACAGAAACTTTGGCTTTAGGGAAGAGTCACAAACATTTAAAACAATGGCTTTAATTGTCATTTTAAGTATACGGTAGAGGAAGAGTATGCTTTAAGTTACTCCGAATGTTGACAGCTATAAAAAAACTAGTTAGTACATGGTAAGACAATGAGAGAAAAAAAGCAATCCCTTTGAAACAAATTTTTAAAATAAAAAAAATGTTCACAGTGGTTTGTTTCAACAGTGTGCATTTTATGACAATAACACATACAGATTCAGTGCACCCTAGGGCTCTCTTTATATCCTAAAGAAAACAAGCATTTACATTATTCATGAGTTGCCCTGAGTTAAAAAAAGACCAATGAAACACTTATCCCTTAGACGGGTTAAACTGTCCTGGGGTGTACAGCTTTAACACCATCATTGAAGTTTGCAAAAGCAATAGAGAATTAAAAAACAAAATACTATTTTTGGGAATGGAAAAGTCTCTCATTTGCTGTTATAACCAGCAAATGCCATTCATTAAATCAAAACTGGCAGGGGGTGGAGCCCCACAAACAGATCTATTTGAGCAATCTGACCAGTACACATTACAGGTTTTTTTTAGATTTATTTATTTTATTTATTTATCCCTCCCCACCTCGTTGTCTGCACTTGCTGTCTGCTCTCTGTGTCCATTCTCTGTGTCTGCTCATCTTCTCTTTAGGAGGCACTGGGAACTGAACCTGGGTCTTCCCATGTGGGAGGGAGGCACTCAATTGCTTGAGCCACCCCTGCTCCCTGATTTGTTGTGTCTCTCATTGTGTTTCTTCTTTGTGTTTCTTTGTTGCATCATCTTGTTGCGTCAGCTCACCATGCCAGCCTGTCGCAGCAGCCTGTCGCACCAGCTCACTGTCTTGCTTGTCTTCTCCAAGAGGCACCGGCAACTGAACCTGGGACCTCCCATGTGGTAGGCAGGAGTTTAATTGCTTGAGCCACATCTGCTTCTCCATTACAGTTTTAAAAATGAAGATTTTATACTATATGTTATAAGTCCCAACTAGTTAGTGTCAAAATTACATCTATTTCTTTGCTTGCTTTGTGATCATACCCCTTGTTGGTGTTACAGGTCTAGTGGCATTCAGGTACTTTGCAGGCTTTAAAATCTGAAAAGAACACATTAGCATTTCACCCACACTCATCATGGCACCTGTGTTGTCAAACTCTCCATAATAATTGGTTGCAGAAAACAGAGTGACCAACTGCTTCTTGGCAAAAAATTCATAGCCATCTTCAACTACATGATAAGGCTCTACATATAAGATCCAAATTATGCTTATGAAGAAATTTTGCAACCACTTCTGCACTAAATGTGAAGGACACTCCTCTGTCATTTTCACCCCAGCCTAAGACATCGTTATTGGAGTCAGATCACAAAAGATACAAAGAAGACCTTGATCTGGTACATCAGTTGGTCTCATTATTTGCTGAATCTGCTCCATAGACTGAAGATCTGGTGATAAACCTCCATGACAGCAGAATATTTTCTCATCCACAATGGCTGCTATCAGTAAACAGTTAAAGTAGTCTATAAAAATTTTCCATAGTTTAATGCTGTATCTTCTTTTACATTCATCATAAAATCCTAAATTCTATTGAAGCTGGCACATTCATGGTTTCCTTGGAGAAGAAAAAAATTCTCGGGATATTTGATTTTGTAAGTCAGTAAGAGGCAGATAGTCTCCAAGGACTGCTTCCCTCTGTCCACATAGTCCCCAAGAAACAGGTAGTTGCTTTCTGGTGGAAAACCACCGTACTCAAAAAGTCAAAGCAAATCACAGTTATTGCCCATGGATATCACATATTTTGAGTGGTGCTTCAAATTCTAGTAGGATAGGTTGACTGAGAAAGATCTCAGGAGACTTTAAGAAGCACAGTCTTCTAATTTCATTCTCCTGTAGCTGGACCAGGCTTGGACCCTCTCTCTTCCAGCAGCCATTGGATGATGCTGTGGATGTTGAGTTTATCTATATCTGCCATTGCCTTCCCACCATCCACACTCCTGCAGCAACGCCACCAGCTGGCACCTAGGACTCACACCCTGAGCACAGAGTTGGTGGTGGTGGTGGCAGTGGAAGCAGCCAGGGCAGGTTCCTCCCAGCCGCCCCACTCCCTGCTTCCTTCTTTCCCTGCTGGAACCACGAGAATGTTCATATATATATATATATATATATTTTTAGCAATCCATTCTTTGTTTATTTAAAACATTTTTTTAAAAAATTAGAGCAGTTATAGGTTTACAGAAACATCATTCAGAACATATGCATTTCCCATATTACCCCTGCCCCACAGTTTTCCCTATTATTAATGTTTTGCATTAGTGCCATGCCTTTGTTACAACTAATGAACCAGTATTGTTACAATTGTATTATTAACCTAGTTCATGGTTTATATTAGGGTTCATTCTTTATGTTGTATAATTCTATGGGTTAAAATTTTTTTTTTTTATTCTAGTAACATATATACAACCTAAAATTTCCCATTTTAATCACTTGCAAGTATACAATACAGTGGTGTTGATTACATTCACTGAAGTGGGATACTTCATCCAGAGAGAAACTCAGCACCCAGACAATGTGTTTAGGAGAGAAACCTTTATTTCCGGCTGGCGGGGGCCTCCTCCAGCAGTATGGAGAGAAGCGACCCCCGGCTTCCCACGGTGGGTTTTTATAGGGAATTTTAGCAGGGTCAGCATGATAAAGCAACTTTTCTTTGTGTTCAGATATCAGATTAGTTGATTAAAACAAAGCATTAATTTTCTTGTGCCAGAAAAGGTGAGGGGCAGCTTCAATTGTCCATATCCAGCAGAGCAAGCAAGCAATATTACAGAAGCTAATTTTTGCGATTAGCATGGGCGTTAAGGGGGTCTGGGTTAATCTTTGCTAGGGGTGGGTTTTGCCATATCCATGGTGGCGTGACTGGTCAGGCATGGATGCATATCCGGGGTATTGTTTTAAGGGTTTTGTAGGCCTTGGGAATTTCCATCAGTGTTACTATGTTTAAAAATCTCCATTACATTCCCCACTCCTGTTTTGCCATGGAATCAATCGTTGGTTCAGTGTCATTATTTAAAGGGGAATATGCCGTGCGCAGTGATGCAGCACGCAGTGCCATTAATTTTACTGCCTGAAGTCTTTTTTTGATATAGGACATAAGACAATTGACTAGGCAGGGCCCTATCAGAAGTCCCAGTATTACCAGCATCAGGGGTCCTATGGCTGCTGAGAGCATAGTTGTTAACCAGGGGGACAAGGAAAACAGTTTTTCATACCAGTTTGTATCTCTAGATCGTAGCTCCTCTGGTTCTTTTAGCCTGTTTCGGAAAAGTGACAGACTTTCTTTAATTATTCCTGAGTGATTAACATAAAAACAGCAGGTCTCTCCTAAGGCTACACAGAGGCCACCTTGTTTTAAAAACAGTAGATCTAGTCCCCGCCTGTTTTGTAGCACTACCTCTGCTAGGGAGGATAGAGATTGTTCCAGGTGGTTAACAGATTTTTCCAACTCCTTTAAGTCAGAGTCAACTTGTGAGGCGAGAACTTTAAAATTTTCTTCCCCTGTAGTTAGAGCGGCAGTGCCTACAGCAACTGACTCTCCTATTCCAAGGCCGACCAGAATGGGAACAAGGATGGGGACTACCCGTTTGTAGCGGCCTAGGGCACTAAGATGCTCACGTCCGTTTTCTCCTGAATACCAGTACACTTGTGGGATAATACGGACTAAAATGCAGAACACAGGGTTTTTCTTAGATCTGTTTGATGTTAAAGTCTGGGGGGAAAGACATGGAGTAATGCCTTGTGTACGGGCAAACCAAGTGCTATTAGGGGCTTTCCAATAGTATGAACTGTCGCTTTGGCTAATATGACTGAGGAACAGTGAGGGCTAAGGAAGGATCCATTTAATTTTACTGAATTGGGAGCATAACAAGTTCCATTACCTTGCAAGTCTCCTAACGTGAGGACAGGTTCATGTCCCCACCGGCACTGTGTGCGGCTTTCCTGTTCCAAAAGTTTTTGAATATGTAAGGGGGCTCCCGGGGTGATGCTCCCGTTAGCCCCTAAGCCCACATAGTAGGGAGGCTGGGGGTTTAGGCATAGCCAGCAATCAGCGGTGATGTTGGGTTGGCTATCATTTAAGAAAGTAAACACTGAAGTTAGCATTGTTTGCGAGAGAGAGTTTTTGATTAGTTTTTAGGAGAACATCCCTGTTGGGCCCCACTGGGTTAGGGGGCAGAGGTTTAAGAATTCCCCTCTGGATAGTGAAAGCAGTTCCAGGGTCTTTACCAGTTATATATAATCGGAGACCCCAAGTTTTACCTCCTTCCCATTTACTATTAAACCCATGCAGGATGTGAACGAGCATGGGGTTCCCTGATCCTATAGCGGGGTTTCCTGGTCGGGTCCCTCTCTGCAGAGAAATGTCTGTGTCCTTGGATACCCAGGGGGCTATGATTTCACAGCCCCAACGTCCACAGTGATATTTTCCTAGGACATCACATTCCGGCGAACCCCCGTTGGACAGACCTAGAAGGGAGTTTCAGCTAATGCCTTTTCTATTACTTGGGTGCCGCACCCATAGTAAAGCTTTTTACCTCTACTTGTGGGTCGGCAGGGAATGAACTTTTTGTTTTTCCCAAGTAGGGCACATAGATCAAAGGATATGACAGGGTTTTTTACTAATGGACTGGGTAGTATTTAGGACTTCCCCATCTCCAGCATGAATTACATTCCACGCATACATAGTTAACTGGAATGGGGTGGCCTGAGCCCACAAAATTAACAACAGCATTATTCCCAACTTTAAACTCACATCCATTTTTAGTCTGACTTAATCCGACTAATTTTGACCTTCAAGGGCTCTTTGGTTCAGATGACAGTCTACTTATCAACGTCCGGTTTTTTCGGCGTCCTTTCTGGCAAGTTTTAAATGAGATACACGTATCCAGTGTTTCTTTCCCGCAACATTCACAGCTGTAGGGGTTGTGAGGATCACCACATACGGGCCTGTCCAACGAGGTTCAAGGGTCTCAGCTTAGAGTTTTCATATCTAGACTAGATCTCCCGGTTGGGCCTGCAAAGGAGTGAAGTTAGTACTGGAAAGAGGAGAGTGTGCAGATTGTACAGTTTCATTCACTGTCTTTCTAATCCGTTTGAGAACTTTTAGGGAGGAAAAGAGATACTGGTTGTCAAATTCAGCTTCTAATCCTATCTTAGGCAATAGGAGTGGAGGTCTGCCGAACATAATTTCATAAGGTGTTATGCCTTGCACATACGGGGTGCACCTAGTTTTTAAAAGGGCAAAGGGAAAGAGACTCACCCAGTTTTCACCAGACTCCAAAGCCAACTTAGTTAATGCATCTTTCAAGGTGCGGTTCATCCTCTCTACCTGTCCTGAGCTTTGGGGTCTAAACACACAATGTAATTTCCAATTTATTCCCAGAGCCTTAGCCAATTGTTGAGTCACCGCTGCTACAAAGGCTGGGCCGTTGTCTGATCCCACTCTTAGGGGTAGCCCAAACCTTGGTATAACCTCAGATATTAATTTCTTAACCACTACGGCTGCCGTTTCACCTTTGGTTGGAAATGCTTCCGTCCAACCTGAGAAAGTGTCCACCAGTACTTTTGGAGATATTTGTAACCATATTTGCCTGGTTTTAAGTTTGTAAAGTCTATTTCCCAGTGTTCTCCGGGTTCTACCTGCTGTTTCCAGCAAGTAAATTCTGCCATCTGGCAGGACGAGCCACCCTTCCTGTGTTGTTTGGGCCCCTAGAATTTTTCCTTTATCTACCTCTTCCGGAGAATACCAGAACGCTGGTACCTCTCGAGTGGGGACAGCTGGGAACAGGAGTGGGGCAACTGGCAGGAGGGCTGCTGCTCGCGCTGCTTCATCTGCCAGCAGATTTCTTTTTGCTTGTGAAGTCTCCTTTTTTGCCCGGAGGTCTTGTACTGGTCGGTAGTCAGTACTGCTGGGCTTTTAAATGGGGAGCAAGGGGGTATTCCAGGAGGAATGACAATGCACGAGGATGCCTGCCTCCAGCAATCGACGAATGTGCCCCTCTATTCCCAGCCTGGCCTTATGGCTAATCGGGTATTGCCGGACCCGAGCTGGGGTGGCTGTGTTCAGTATCAAACACTACCGGTGTTTGATGTCTGGCCAGCCCGGGGGAGTTTGTTTTTGTCCACACCCCTGGAACTAGATGTTGGAATTCTTGCAGCAACCAATTGTTGGCAGACTGCCCCTCAGTGTCTTCTGAGATGGGGCAAGTGACTAGAAGAGTCTGTGGCTGCGTACCAAACCATCAGCTTAGCGTCACTGTCCCGGAAGGAGATGGTGGCTTGTAGTTTATGTAACAAGTCTCGGCCCAGCAAGGGGTATGGGCAGTCAGGCAAAACTAGAAAAGAGTGTGTAACAGTACCTTTTCCTATGTCCACGGCTCGGGAGGTGGTCCAGGTGCAGGATTCCATGTTTCCAGGAGCTCCTTGGATTAGGGTGCGTCTAGCCGCATATGGTCCTGGGTCAGCTTTTAATGAGGAGAATGTAGCTCCTGTATCGACCAAGAATTCAACTGGACTGCCCCCAACTTTTAATTTTACCATGGGCTCTCGGGGGCTTGATGAGCCCCGGCCCCCCGTCAATCTGTTAAGGGTAGCATTTTTCCAGCGCCCTTTTTCTTTACAATAGGCACACTGATTTTTATCTAATCCAGGTCTACTTTGTCCTGTTTTTCTTAGGCTCCCTGCTGCTCCCCGAGGCGGAAACGCTCATGGGTTTTCACCTGACATGGTACTTAATAGAACTTTGGCTACTTCCTTAGTTCTCACGGTGTCCACGTCTTCTCTGTTGTTGAACACCTTCTGAGCCACCTCCATTAATTCAGAAAGCAATTTCCCTTCAAACCCTTCCAACCTCTGCAACTTTTTTTGGATATTAGGAGCTGACTGAGTGACAAACGCTATATTAACTGCCCTACGGTTTTTAGGATCTTCAGGGTCTCTTGGAGTATAATTCCGATAGGCTTCCATTAATCTTTCTAAAAAGGCTGAGGGTGACTCATTGGACTCTTGGGTAGTTTTGCTTACCTTTGAAAGATTAGGGGGCTTCCGGGCAGCGGCTCGAAGGCCCCGCAAAAGAGTCTGGCGGAACCGCTCGAGAGCCTCCTTACCTTGGTCTGAGTTGTAGTTCCACTCGGGGCGGGTAGGGGAAAAACCCTTTCAATACATGTAGGATCTGTAGTAGGCTGGCCATCATGGCCTAAAACGGTGTTTATTGCCTCCCTTCGGATCCTGTCTCTTTCTTCAGAGGTGAATAGGACCTACAGCTATGACAATCATCCCAAGTGGGTTTGTGGGTACTAGGGGTGGTTTCCGGGCCCTTAGTGTGGGGTTTCACGGGGAGCTGAATTGAGGGCTGGAACGCACAACTTGCAAGAAAAGATTTTAACCCTTTCGGGGTATCAGTTCCCCTTCAAAGGGCCACCTGACTTCGAAGGCTGGCCATTCCAATTCACAGAGCGTCCGAAGAGTCCTGGGATTGACCTTGACCCCATATCCGGCTGCTGCCTTTCTGACCTCCTGAAAATTCTTAAGAAAGCAGTTAAGGGGAGTCGTAGGACAAGAAGAAGCAGACTGACCCATAGTGACAAATACCAGTACGACGGAACACAAAACAGACTTAACGAGCAGGACACGAGACAGACTTAACAAGCAGGACACAGACAGACTTAACACTTAAACACTTAACACACCTATGTAATCTACCCCCTGTAGACTACCCAGTGGCCACAGGTGACATCTCACCGTCTGGCCTGGCTGAGGGATTTGAGCCAGGTCCAGCAACCCTGCAGCCCCCGCTGGATCCAGACTCACCAGGACAGACCAGGCGGTTCCTCAAACCAAATTGCCAAATTTCTCTCAGAGTATCTTAGCCAGACTGAGGTGTTTCTGGGGCTGAGGAATGTTTCTCAGAGGCCTTCCCTTGAAATCCTCAGTACGGCCAGCTCTGCTCAATCTCGCTGGGGCCTCCAAATGAAGTGGGACACTTCATCCAGAGAGAAACTCAGCACCCAGACAATGTGTTTAGGAGAGGAACCTTTATTTCTGGCTGGCGGGGGCCTCCTCCAGCAGTATGGAGAGAAGCGACCTCCGGCTTCCCAGGGTGGGTTTTTATAGGGAATTTTAGCAGGGTCAGCATGATAAAGCAACTTTTCTTTGTGTTCAGATATCAGATTAGTTGATTAAAACAAAGCATTAATTTTCTTGTGCCAGAAAAGGTGAGGGGCAGCTTCAATTGTCCATATCCAGCAGAGCAAGCAAGCAATATTACAGAAGCTAATTTTTGCGATTAGCATGGGCGTTAAGGGGGTCTGGGTTAATCTTTACTAGGGGTGGGTTTTGCCATATCCATGGTGGCGTGATTGGTCAGGCACGGATGCATATCCGGGGTATTGTTTTAAGCAGGTTTTGTGGGCCTTGGGAATTTCTATCACTGTTACTATGTTTAAAAATCTCCATTACATCACCATATTGTGCTACCATCACCAGCATCCATTACCACAATATTTCCATCACCAATCCATCCTTTTTTTCAAGATTTATTTATTTATTTTTTGCTTTCTGTGTATTCTTCTGTGTCTCCTTGTCCTCTCTTTAGGCAGCGCCGGGAACCGATCCTGGGACCTTCTGGAGCAGAGAGAGGCTGCCCAATCTCTTATGCCACCTTGGCTCCCTGGTCTGCTTTGTCTCTCATTGTCTTTTCTGTGTCTCTTTTTGTTGCATCATCTTGCTGTGCAGGTTCTCCATGCGGGCCAGCACTCCGCACAGGCCATCTTTGCGTTTCACCAGGAGGCCCTGGGAAATACTTTCTTTGTGGCTACCCTGGGGTTTGTATTACACAACCTATATGTATAGCCTACTAATTTGAAAAGACACCAACTTAGTTAGCTTCAGTAGCATACACGTTCTCTGCTACCATATCCCTTTCTTTCCCCTGTTTGTTTTGTTTTGTTTTTGTTCCATGTTATGTTTTGCATGTCCATTTTTAGGAAATATGCCTTTTTCTTGTTCAATTGTATTCTGACTCTTATAGGAATTAAAGAGTAGAGTTGTATATGGAGGATACAATACAATTGGGTTTTGCATTTAGCATTTTAGTTACCCTTACTGATAATCCTCATCCCTTCACACTACTCCAAGCCATGCTGTCCTGTCTTTTCTGTTCAAACTGCAGAAGTCCCTTTGATATTTCTTGTAGGGCAGGTCTCTTGTGGACAGACTCTCTAAGTTTCTATATCTGTGAATGTTTTAAACTCTCCCTCATTTTTGAAGGACAGCTTTGCTAGATAAAGACTTTTTGGCTGGCAGTTTTTCTCTTCCAGTACCTTAAATATTTCATACCACTGCCTACTTGCCTTCATGGTTTCTGATGAAAAATTAGCACTTAGTATTTTGAGGATCCCTTATATGTGACAAATCACATTTCTCTTGCTGCTCTCAAAATTGTTTCTTTGCATTTGACATTCTGATTAGTATGTGTCTCAGGGTAGGTCTTTTAGGATTTATTCTGTTTAGAGTACATTTGTACTTCTTGGATATGTATATTTATTTCCTTCATAAGAGTTGGGAAATTTTCAGCCATTCTTTCCTCAAATATTCTTTCTGCCTATATTCCCTTCTTTTCTCCCTCTGGACACCCGTGACATTTATGTTTGTGTGCTTTGTGCTGTCAGACCCTGAGACACTGCTCATTTTTTTCTATTCTTTTCTCTACCTGTTCTTCTGACTATATTATTTTGTTTGTCCTGTCTTCTAGTTGACTGATTCTTTCTTCTGCGTGGTCAAATCTGCTGTTGTGTGCCTCTAGTGTATTTTTAATCTCTAGTATTGTGACTTTCATCGCCATAATTTCTATTGTTTCTTTAAAAAAATTTTTTTTGTGTGAGGTACTGGGAATTAAACCTGGAACCTCATACATGGGAAGCAGGTGCTCAATCACTGAGTTACATCCACTCCCTAAATGTTTCTTTTTATACACTTAAATTCTTCTTTATGTTCACACACTGTCTTCTTAATATTCTTTACCTCATAAGTGTATTTTCCTTCATCTCCTTGAGTTGATATAGATTTTTTGAACTTCTTTGATTAGTTGTTCTAAACTTTGTGTCTCCTCTGAAGTTTTAATTTGTTCCCTTGACTGAGCCATATCTTCCTCTTTCTTAGTATGGCTTGTAAATTTTTGCTGATGCCTAGGCATCAGAATTATGAGTTAATTCTGAACATCAGTTTCTTTGTCTCTTGTAGGGTTTTATTGCTGATTGGCTTTGAATTAAGGCTTTTCTTTGACACAGGTTTATTCTAGACCTTTAGAATGTCTGATGTTTAACTGATCAGATTTTCTCAGCTCTTCTTCGTCTGATTCTTGCCCTGGATATTTGGTGCAATTTTTCAGATTGCATTTTTTTGTGTGTGTGATTGTTTCAGGTCCAGGTGAAAATATCCATTCCTCTCTTCCTTCTCTGGTAATCTTGATCTGTTCTGTTTGTTTTTGTGCCAAATTTTCCATGATTTGTTTAAATCCTCTCCCTCTCTCAGTGTCCCATTTTCCTTAGTCTTTTCAGTTCTGAGACCCTCTTGTATTACAGCAGTTCAATTTAATCCACACATTTTTTTTTCTCTGTGAGGTTTTTCTGCCTTCAGTTTCTTCCCTGTTAGTGCATCCTGCCCTGAGAGCCAGATGTGGTTAATCCATAAAAGTGGGTTACTCCAGAAAAGTCCCTTTTGTGCTTAGATGGTTCAGTCAACAGAAACTTGATTGAGCACAGCACCTGCCAGCCACAGTTTCACCAGGGTCACTTCCCTAGTGGGCCCTTTAGTATGTAGCTCTCCTCAGTGGCTTTTGTTCCACCTTGAGATTCCACAGACTTGGGTTCCCATGTTTAGATATGTATGGAGCTCTAACTCTCTGCTGTGAGTACCTCTATAATCTTTGTCCCCAGTGGTAGGTGGGATGGATCTGGGTCTCTATCTCTGGGCAAATCCCTGTGTAGGACTGAGTGAGGGGGAGGAAAGCAAACCAGTTGTCTGAGACAGAAGTTTTCTACCTGATATTTTTCGTTTTCCTTGATTCAGCTTTTGTGGAGTCCTTTTTTCATCTCTACTGTCCTCCAGAGTTCTCAGCAAATGGGATTTTATTGGCTGAATCTCTGGGGAAGTTTTTTTCAGGGCTGTCTTACATCACCATGTTGATAACATCATTCTTCATATTTTTTCTTGAGTAAATGTAGATAGTTTGTGTGTTTCTAAGAATTTGTTAGTAAAGGAAACTGAAAAAAAAAAAAAAAAGAATTTGTCCATTTCATCTAGGTTATCTAATTTATTGGTGTACTGTTGTTCATAGTGTCCTCTTACATTCCTTTTTATTTCATTGGGGTCAGCAGTAATGTCCCCATTTTGTTTCTGATAGTTGTTATTTGCATCCTCTTTCTTTTTCTCTTTATCAGTCTAGCTAATTGTATTGATCTTTTCAAAGAACCAACTTTTAGTTTTGCTGATTCTCTCTAATGGTTTTTTTTTTTTTTTTTCTATTTAATTTATCTCTGCTCTAATCTTTGTTATTTTCTTCCTTCTGGATTTAATTTGCCCTTCTTTTTCTACTTATTCCAATTTTAAAGTTAGGGTTCTGATGTGAATTTTTTCTTTTTTTTTTAATGTAAGCATTTAGAGCTATCGATTTCTTTCTCAGCACTGCCTTTGCTACATTCATATGTTTTGGTACGTTGTATTTTCATTTTCATTTACCTCAAGATATTTTCTATTTTTGCTTGTGATTTCTTCTTTACCCATAGGTTATTTGAGAGTATGCTCTTTAATTTCAACATATTTGTGAGTTTTCCATTTCTCCCTCTCTTATTAATTTCTAGCTTCATTCTGTTGTCATCAGAGAAAATACGTTTTATTATTTCAATATTTAAAAATTTATTGAGACGTGTTTTGTGACCTAACATAGGTCGATCCTGGATTTATTTATTTATTTATTTTTTAACGGGAGGTCCTGGGGATCGAACCCAGGTCCCTCCATATGGGAGACGGACACCCAACCATGTGAGCCACATCCGTCCCCCTGATCTTGGATTTATGAACCAGGATATATGCACCTGAGAGGAGTGGTATTCTGTTTTTGTTGGGTGACATATTCTATATATGTCTGTAAGGTGTAGTTGATTTAGAGTATTATTTGAATCTTGTATTTCCTTATTGATCTTCTGACTAGATGTTCTATCATTATTAAAAGTGGTTTATTAAAGTCTCCTACTATTAGTTTCTCCCTTAAAATTTGTCAATATTTGCTTCATGTATTTTGGGGCTCAACTATTTAGGAGCATATATATTTATAATTATTATATCTTCTTATTGAATTGTCCCCTTTATTGGTATATAATAACCATCTTTGTCCCTTTTTTAAAAAATATTTATTTTATTTATTTATTTCTCCTCACCTCCTTGTTGTTTTTCACTTATTGGATCTGTTTGTCTTCCTTGTTTCTTTAGGAGGCACCGGGAGCTGAACCCGTGACCTCTGATGTGGGAGGGAGGCGCCCAATTACTTGAGCACCTCTGCTCCCTGCTTTGTTGTGTCTCTCATTATGTTTTTTCCTCTCTATGTCTTTTGTTGAGTCATCTTGTTGCATCAGCTTCCTGCTTTCTTTAGGAGGCTCTGGGAACCTCTGCTCCCTGCTTTGTTGTGTCTCTCTTTAGGTTTTTTCTTCTTGTGTCTCTTGTATCAGCTTGCCTTGCCTGCCCATTGCACCAGCTCACTGTCTTCTTTAGGAGGTACCGGGATCCGATCCAGTGACCTCCCATGTGGTAGGCGGGAGCCCAGTCTTCTAAGCCACATCCTCTTCCCTGTCTTTGTCCCTTATAACAGTTTTTGACTTAATTTTCATCTATTTTTCTTTTGGTTCCAATGGGGTTAAAATTTAACATCCTAAATACCTAACAATAATATTTGGTTTGATAACAACTTAACTTCAAGATTGTACATACAAAACCTAGAAATTATCTTGCCTGATACACCAAAAGGACTTGAAAAACCTTTGGGATGCTGAGTTTACTTTCTCATGCCTGAGTTTCTCCCTTGCCCTGACATTAGGTTCCCCAAGATAGTATCAAAAACCCTTTCCTTGAATCTGTGCCATGGAGGAAGCATCATTAACTTTGGAAAGTACTCTACTTACCATCTTAAGATACTGGGCATCCTGGAGAGAGGGACTGCTTTAGAAAAGGCATCCCTGATCTCTGTTGCAAATGAAGGAGCCCATGGGAGCTGAGTCCCAGGTAGCAGCAACCCACCAAAAGCAAAGTAGTCAATTCAGTGGTGTGCTGGGGCTGGCTTATATCTGCTTGCAAGAGCTAGGTGTTATATTTTCAAGAATTTTATGAGCTGGTCATTAAAACAGTACACACATACATACACATAAAACAATTTCAACCATAGGTTAGCTAAGATGACAAGAGTCTGGCAAAAATTAAAAAAAAAAAAAAAAAAAAAGATTGTACATACATACTTTTCCTATATCCCTCTATACCTGCACCTTTTTTTTTTTTTTTTTTTTTTTTTTTAACTTCTTACTACTTATATCTTGTTGTTTGTGTTTGTTTGATTTTGAGTTATTTGTGTGGTGGTTGATTTTGAGAATCCCTACTTTTTATCACTTTTAAGGTGTATTAGTTACATTAAATAGAGTTATTAGATGTAATATCTTGAACTGTGTATATTTATAACAATTTTAGAGTTGAAATTCTATTTATTTAATGATTTGAAACTGCCTGTTCATTTCTTTCCTCCTGCTTTTAAAGCATGTCCCAGTTTCCTCAGCCCTTTAGCTGGCATCTCATGTTGGCCTTTTTTTATCTAAACCATTCAGCTGAAACTTCCAGTGCCTAGGGCTATTTAGTGACCTGCTTAAGAAAAAATTTAAAAGTCTTTTTCTCTGTTAGCATTCCAAAATTCAGCTAGATTTGAGCTATTTTTTTACTCCCATTTAGGGTTATTATATGGTATCTCTTTGTATTTTTTCCCTAGATCATTCTCCTTTGGTTAGCAGAAGGTCAAGACTCATTCCTATGGTCCTTGCTCTTTCCCTTCTAGATCTAATCTCCGTGGAGCTCATCTTGTCTCTAACATTCCTTCCTTCACATTCATGCTGCGTTTGCCTCCTCATTTTTGAAAGAAGTCTCTCTGGATAGAAAATTCTTGGTTGAAATTTGTTTTCTTTCAGCAGTTTAAGTATTTCAACCTACTGCCTTCTTCTCTCCATGGTTTCTGATGAGAAACCGACACTCAGTTTAATTGGGACTCTCTTGTATGTAACAGATTGCTTTTCTCTTGCAGCTTTCAGAACGCTTGTATTATCCTTTGCATTTGATAGTGTAATCAATATATATTTGGAGTATATTTTTTTCTTGTTATCCTGTTTTGTGTTCTCTGGGCTTCTTGGATTGGCATATTCACATCTTTTGCTATGTTTGGGAAATTCTGTCGTTATTTCTTTGCATATTCCTTCTGCCCCTTTCTTCTCCTTCTGGGACTCCCATAGTGCATGTATCGATACACTTGATGGTGTAGCAGAGATGTCTTAGGCTATTTTCACTTTTTTATAATTCTTTTTTCTTCCTGCTCCTCAGCCTGACTTATTTCATGGATCTTGTCATCTTTAAGTTCACTAATTCATTCTTCTGCCAGTTCCAATATGCTCTTGGAACCCTCCTGGAAAATTTTCATTTTAGTTATTGTGGTCTTCAACTCCAGGAGTTCTGTTTCCTTTTTAAAAAAATGTTCATCTCTTTCTTAAGATTTTCATATTGCTCATTCTTTGTTTTCCTGATATTCTTTAGTTCTTTCTCTGTATTTTCCTTCATCTCTTTGAGCATTTTTAAGATCATTCTTTTAAAGGCTTTGTTTGGTCTGTCCACATTTTCATGTTCTTTGTTGATGTTTTCTGGATTTTTGTCCTTTTCCTTTGGATGGACCAGTATTTCCTGTTTCTTTGTTTTGCTTATACTCTTTTGTTGCACACTGTATATTTTAATATTTTAAAATGTTAATTCTTGGATATTCCTTGAGATATCTGTTTCTTGATTTTTTAACCACTTGGTGATAAGGTAGAGATTTTCTTATGCTTCAGCCCTCCTATCAGGAAGGTCTGCCCAAGGTGAATGCAGTGTACAGGATTTTCTGTCTTTCTGGGCCTCTGTCTTGTCCTGGACTTTTGCTAGTTAGTTATTTTGGAGTTCCCCTGTATACAGGAATTTGGTTGTCTCCTATCTTTCTCAACTTTCCACCACTGTAGATTTTTATATTTCTTTCATTGCCTCAAGCTGTTTTTGCTGGAAGGACAATTCTGGGAAGAGGGGCATACTGAAGAGGACTTCCCCAAGTCAGTCTTTCCCAGCCAAAATAGGGCCAGGGATCCATGAAAGGGGTGCAGACTGGCTCCACAGTGCCTTGAGGAGGGACTCAAAAAGGGCACCAAGAGCTTCTTGCATGGCTTCCCAAAGCTGAGTCTTTCTTGGCCTGCCTAAACAAATGCAGCCCTTCAACTAACTGTCCCCCACTGCCCTGAGGAAGTGCAGTGTCCTTAAGTCTCCTCTGCTGCCACCTGTGTCTGTGGTGGCTTGAAACAATGGTGACCAATGCCCTTGTTTAGGCAGGTTGAAACAATAGGTACCCTTATAGATGGGTCCCCTGCAATCCGAAGTCACTAATTAAAAGATATGATCAGTGATCAGCTGTGCTCACCCCTGGTCTTTGGGAAGAGGAGTTTTATATCCCTTTTTGTCACCAGTGAGCTAGCCAGGGACTGGATCCCATGGTGGTCTGCCGCAAGAGTGGTCTATGGACAGCAATAGATGCATGTGGAGAGAGCAATTTACTGTTCTGTAAAATAATTTAGGATGTGAAGGAGATCTGGCTGCAACATCTGTCACTCCGTGGATCGCCAGGGTTGATTCGGCTGATCTGGCTGGCTAGGCGGGTGTCCCCTTCCTCCCTCACTGCTCCATGTGCGTCCCTCCCGAAGCTGCGCGCTCGGTCGAAGAGAATGACTTTCCCTGCTAGAGGAGGACCGTTCTTCGGTCAAGGGTATACGAGTAGCTGCGCTCCACTGCTAGAACCTCCAAACAAGCTCTCAAGGTCCATTTGTGGGAGAACGTAGGGTAGTCAAGCTTCCAAGACTCCAGACACATCCAAATGAGGTGCTGCCTGTGGCAGTCTGCCGTAAGAAAATATATATATATATATTTAATTCCTGCTCTTCCCTGGATGCTGTACCATGTTCTTTTGGCCTCTGCAGTTTCAAAATAGTTGTTTCAGACATTTCATTTTTGCTGGGATAGTTGTTTTGTTTAATAGTTGTTTTGGTAGAAGGACTGAGTCCTGGAGCTCCCTAACTTCACCATCTTCCCCTGATGCACTTTTTAAAATCTTCAATAATATTTTATATTGATAACTTATTAAAATGATAATATTTTGGATTTATTGGGCTAAATAAAATATGTTATTAAAATTAAGTTTTATAAAAAACTCTGAGATGAGTGAAAATGAAAACACATCATCTCAAAATTTATGGATGCAGCAAAAGCAGTGTTTGAAGGAAATTTATAGCTGTAAACACCTAAATATTTTAACACCTTTATTTAAAAAGAAAGATCTCAAATTAAGAATATACATTTCCACCTTAAGAAACTAGAAAAAGAAGTACAAACTAAATTCAAAGCAAGCATAAGGAAGGAAATAAAGATTAGAATGGAAATAAATGAAACAGAGAATAGAAAAATAATAGAAAAAAATCAATGAAAACAAAATCTGGTTATTTGCAAAGATGTACAAACCTTGAACTACACTGACCAAGAAAAAAGAGAAAAGACTCAAATTACTAAATCAGGAATGAAAGGGGATATCACAAAAATACATTTTATTATAATTTATCCTTATACTAAAAAAGGATTATAAGGGAGTACTATGATAAATTGTTTATCATATTACATAACCTAGATGAAATGGACAAATATCTAGAAAGACACTAACTACCAAAATTGACTCGAGAAGATATAGAAAATCTGAATTGACCTATAATAAGTAAATAGATTGAATTAGTAATAAAAAATTAAAAACAAAAAACTTTCCACAAAGAAAAGACCGTGCATGATGGCTTCACTGGTAAATTCTAACAAACATTTAAAGAAGAATTAACAGTAATCCTTCACATACTGTTCCAAAAAATAGATGAGGAGAGAACATGTCCTAACTCATTCTATGAAGCCAGTATACCCTGATACCAAAGGCAGGAAAAAGACATCAAAGAAAAAGAGAGCAACATAGCAATGTTCCTTATAATATGTTTGCAAAAATCCTTAATTAAATATTAGCAAGCTGAATTCAGCAACATATAAAAAGGATTATATACCTAACAAAGTAGGATTAATCCCAGGAATGCAAAGTTGGCAACATGAAAAACAATCAACGTAACATACCATGTGTATTAGTCAGCCAAAGGGTTGCTGATACAAAGTACCAGAAATCTCACCAAAGTCAGTTGCTAAGTGTTGAAGCAAGATGGTGGGCAATCTCGGCCTGGTCTCTCCTTCCTTTTCCCCCTTAAGGCTCTGTGGTCCCAGCTTCTTCTGATCTCAGCTGTAGGCTGGCATAGGGCTTGTTTCTTTCTGGGCCTTCTGAGTTGCTCAGCTGCAAACTATCAGGCGAATGGCTTATCTCTCTTCCCAGGGTTGCAGAATCAAAGTTCTCTCCTCTTCACATCTATGGAGCTGTCTCTTTTCCTATCACATGGCAGGACTGAAATGACCAGATTCTCTCCTCTTCTTTGTCTTCTTCTGTGTGTCTTCTTGAGTGAGTGTCCATTTATATAGGCCAAGGGGAGCAGGGACTTAACCCAAGCTATACCTTACTGACATAGCCCAATCAGAACCGAATCTAATACAATCAAAGGGCATCACACCCAGAGGAACAGACCAGTTTACAAACATAATCCTTCTTTTTTGGAATTCATAAATAATATTAAACTACACCATGTTAATAGAATAAAGAATAAAAATATTATGAAAATTTCAAAAGATGCAGAAAAAGCACTTGACAAGAATCAACACCCTGTCATAATAAAACACTCAGTAAACTAGAAATAGAAGGGACTTCATCAACCTGATGAAGGCCAGCTATGAAAAACCTTCAGCTAACATTACATTTATGGTAAAAAGCTGAATGCTTTCCCCCTAAATCAGGAATAAGACAAGGATGCGTGCTTTTGCAATGACTACTAAACATTATACTGAAGCTTCTAGCCAGAACAATTAGGTAAGAAAAAGAAATAAAAGGCATCCAGATTAGAAAGGAAGAAATAAAACTATCTCTATTCACAGATGATGTGATGTTGTATATAGAAAATCCTAAGAAATTGATTCCAAAGCTATTAAAAGTAATAGACAAATTCACCAAGGTGGCAACATATCAGACAAACAAAAAAAATCAGTTGTATTTCTATGCACTAGTAATGAACAATCTGTAAAGAAATTAAGAAAACTCCATTTACAATAGCATCAAAAATAATTAAACACTTAGGAACAAATTTAACAAAAGAAGTGCAAGACTTATACTGTGAAGACCACAAATCATTGTTGAAAGAATTTAAATGAATGGAAAGTCATTCCACTTTTGTGGAGTGGAAGATTTAATAGTTTAAAGGTGGCAGTACTCCCCAAATTTATCTACAGATTCACACAATCCCTATCAGAAGCCCAACTGGTTTCTTTGCAGACATTGACAAGCTGATCCTAAAATTCATAGGAAAATTCAAGAGATTCAGAATGATCAAAACAATCTTGAAAAAGGAGAACAAAATTGGAGGACTCATATTCTTGATTTTAAAATTTACTACAAAGCTACAGAAATCAAGTCAGTGTAGTACCGATATAAGGGCAGACATATGGATCAATGAAATGGAATTGATAGTCCAGAATAAACCTTTACATTCATGGTCCATTGTTTTTTGGCAATGGTTCCATGACAATTTAATGGGGGAAAGAACAGCCTTTTCAACAAATTGTGCTGGGATATCCATATGCAAAAGAATGAAGCTGGACTTATACCTACATCATATATAAAAATTAACTTAAAATGGATCATAGACCTAAATGGAAGAACTAAAACTATAAAATTCTTAGAAGAAAACATAGGAGTAACTCTTTGTGCCTTGGATTGGTCACTTGGATTGGACTGGCAATTGGTTTCTTAGATATGACACCAAAAGCATATGTAGAAAAAGAAAAATAGATAAATTAGACTTCACCAAAATAAGTACTATCAAAATTTGTCTGTCTGTGCTTTAAAGGACACCATCAAGAAAGTGAAATGACAAACCACAGAAAAATATTTCCAAATCATGTATCTGAGAAAGGACTTGTATCCAGAATATATAAAGAACTCTTACAACTCAATAATTAAAACACCAATAACCCAATTAAAAATGGGCAAAAATTTTGAATAGACATTTCTCCAAGGTTGGACCTGTAGGTCCAATAAACAGTAGCCAAGAAACACATGAAAAGATGTGCAACCTCACTGTAATTAGGGAAATGGGATACCACTTCACATCCATTAGGATGTCTGAAATAAAAAAGAAAAAAGAAAAAAAGAAAATAACAAGTATTGACCAGGATGTAGAGAAATTGTTAGTGTGATTATAAAATCGTGCATCCACATTAGAAAGCAGTTTGGCAATTTGTTAAAATATTAAACAGAGAGTTGCCATGTGACCCAGCACTTCTACCCCTAGAATTCCAACAGAATTGAAAACATAATTTGCCAAAAATTGTACAGGAATATTCATAGCAATAATAGTTATGAACACATAGCCAAAAAGCAGAAGCAACCCAGATGTCCATCAAATGATGAATGGATAATCAAAATGTGGTATATCCCTACAATGGAATATTATTCAACCATAAAGAGGAATAAAATACTGGTACATGCTACAACATAGATGAACCTTGAAAACGCTATTAAATGAACAAAGCCTGACACAAAAGGCCACATGTTGTATGATTGCATTTACATGAAATGTCCAGAATGGGCAAATCCATAGAGATAGAAAATAAACTAGTGATTGTCAGGGGCTAGGGGACAGTAGACTGGGGAATGACAGCTAATGGGTATGAGGCTTCTTTTTGAGGTGATGAAAATGTTCTGGAATTAGATAGTGGTGACTGTTGTACATCTCTGTGGATATACTTAAACCCACCAAATTGTACACTTTAAATGGGTGAATTTTATAGTACCATTACTATTATTTATATTATTTTTCTTTTATAATTCAATAAAGCTGTTAAAATATTAAATTCACCTGTTTCTTTTTACTTTCTTAATGTGGCCACCAGAAAATTTTCAATTATTATATGTGACTTGCATTGTATTTCTATTGGGCAGTGTTGTTCTAGACCATATATAAAGAAGACAGATTTTTCAACCTCATTCTCCTGTAACTATCTGAGGAATCTCACAACTCCATCACAACATAAATAACAATAAAACTTTCTCTACCTGACATTTGCTTTGAAAGCTGTGAAGTGTTTCCTACGTATACATTTGATCCTCACAACCTCCCAGTAAGCAAGTGGGAAGAGTTTATTATTCTCATTTTACAGATGGACACACTGAGGTTTCAGGAAGGGGAAGGGACTCATCTAGGGCCACACAGCTGGGTAATGGCAGAGCTGGCGCTGGGCCCCAGGTCTACGTTCTTTCCACCATAGCCCTTCATCTTTGTCCAAATCCCCCAAATTTGTCGTTTTAGCAGCTCTGATCTCCTTGACCAGTCTGTTGATGCTTTGGCCCCAATCCTGAGATTCTGATGTAATTGAATGTAAACCTTGGACATCAAGGTTTTTAGAAGTCCCCCTGATGATTCTAATTGCAGCCAGAGGTGAGAATCACCACTTTAGGCCTAAGGTCCTAAACAAGCAGCTGTGGGCCAAAGATACAACCCAGAGGCCTTCTGCTTGGCTCTACATGCTGTGAATGTGTGTTAAAATTTGATTTCATTGGTGGCATATAGAAGCTTGGGATTTTCCCATAAAAATCTGGATTTCTGACTTTTCTTGGAGAATGAGAAATTCTGGCAACTGAGCCTGCCTTCCTGCAAGCAATGGTGGAATTTCACAGCGAAGGAGTCCTCCAGTTCTCTAGTCCACATCACTCCTTATTGTCTCACACCAACCCACTTTACCCATTTTCATTTTCTGTCTAACCACTGTAGCCCTCCCTGAGCCATTAACTTACCTTGGATGGTAGAAAACTGAGGCTTGTAGACCTCCTTCCCTGTTTATTGAGCTAAAAAGACTTCTCTTTCTTTCCCAGCCAGAGAACATTCTGTGTGTCAATCAGACAGGACACCAAGTTAAGATCATCGACTTCGGGTTGGCCAGAAGGTAAGGAGGTTTTATTTTGACACTGACAAAACTCCTTGAGGACTCTTTGCAGCTGCCTTGAGCATGGTTACTCCTGGCTCAGCCAATTCTCAAGTTTTGGGACTGACACTGGGAAGCTCTCTGGCTCAGGCACTAGCAGTTCAGACTGTGCATGCAGATTAGTCTTGGTAACATTGCAAGGGGTGACTTTGTGCTGTGGACTCTGCTTCTCCTTAAAAGGCTGTGTGGTGAACTCTCCTTCAAGCCACCTGTCTGAGCAAAGGGGGAGCAATGGTGAAATGGGGGCCATTGATTGCGGGTGCTAGCAGCTCAATTCTATTCATTCTCCAGACCTCTCTTCCAGAAGGCTTCCTGGGGCCAGGATGTGTTGGACTATGATGCATCTGACACCATCCCTGCCTTCTGGGCAATGTCTGAGTTAAATAGGAAAGTGGCTACACAGTGTGGAGTGGTGCCATGGAGAAGAGCCCTGGTTCTGGAGCATGTCAGAACTGGGTTGGACCTTGGTAAAGTAGTGATCTTGTTGCGGCTGGTGGAAAGAAACCCAAACGGCACTCTTGGGGGTATGGATGAATGAAGTTTCATTGCGCACAGGCCCAGAGGAGAATTCAGTCTCCAAATTCTGAGCCCTGTTTCTCAATTTTCATAAGTTTATATAGGATCACTAAGTGGGCAATTCCCAAGCAAGCCGGCAGGCAGGGTTATAAAAGCAGAGGAGCAAGGTTAGCTTATCTTCCTAAAAGCAGAGGGCCATTAGGGAGGAAGAGAGTCATTATCTGTTTAGAGTTGTAAATTTCAATTCAAAGGGGCAGTGCTTATCTTCCTGACAAGGATTCCATGGAGAAAAGGTAGGGAGAGGAAGGGAGAAAGGAACTGAGGGAAGTTTATTTTTCTAAAGCTGTGGATTTCTACAGAGCGTGGTTAGGGTCCCAGCACTTCCCTTATCAATCTAATCACAGAACCTTCTAGCATGGGCCAGCTATAAGGACCTATCCTGTGAGGGTGGTTCAGGTCTAAAGTTTCAGTACATAAAAAAACATTGTATATAATGAAAGATATGCTTAAAATCCCTTAAAACCCAGTGAAGTATAGATAGCTTTCTTGTGTAATCCTGCCCAGTCATATATTGACGTGTGATGACTGCTGTGCCCCTGTAGGGCCCTTGCCATGTGAAACACCCTCGCAGTGCGGGTTCTTACCAGTGGCAGCAGCAGAACCTTGGCATTTGGGAGGGCTGCCCAAGTCTTCAGGGATCCACGACCCAAAATATGGCAAAAGCTGTAAGCTCAGCCCCCAGGCTTCCTCCAGAATTCTATTTCCACCAAGAATGGCATTTCTCTGGGGAATCGTATACTTTCTGGGTAGGTCTTACACCGCCCCTGAATTTTCAACTCGTTCTAAAGGTTTCTTTCTCACCCTGGAGGTCATTTCCCACAAAGAAATGGTTTTTATTACTCTCTGAGTATCCTCCACTCCATCCACAAGTGTGAAGAGCCAAGTCTTATTGCTGTGGAGACAGAGCTACGTACCTGGGTAGCCTGTAATTCCTACACTTTTGCCTTCCAGAGGTAGGATTCAAAAACCAAAATGGCATGTCATTCTAGGTCTTCTAGGTCACTTCTCACTGTTAAAGTGGTAAATGTTATCTATTAGTGGGGGTGAAAGATGCATTTTCAATGATGAATGGGAGGCAAGTGCTGATGTCATTAACATAACAGCAGAAGGAAGTTCCTACCATCCCACTGTACCTAAGGATCTCTATTGAATGGTATGTTGTATTCATTGAACTAAATAAAATGTTCCCAATCCAAACACTTAAAAATTACATTCAATTCATAAGGTAAAAAATAATTGCTTAATGTATTTCCAAATGTCTTGCCAAACTAGGATGCATTTCTTTGTTTCTTAGGTTTATTTCATTATTGCCCACCCCACCCCCGCCACTAACCTTTTTAGACATTTTTTTCTAATCACCAACCACCGTCCCAACCATGAAATGTAATACCACAAATATATTGTGTATCTGTTTATGTACTGTGGCCCTTTGAGGAGTCACAAACAATTGCAATATCTAAGATATCAGATATCTTAATGGGACAATATCACCCTCATTGAGAATGCATGTCTAGCATATACAGTACACCTGAAAATGCCAAATAATCGATATGAGACGCTGTGAATTCAAAGCAAGAGGAAACCACCTTAGGCAGCAGCTGGAAGGGAAGGATGGAAAGGCTTCTGTTATCTGCACATAATGGAATATTTAACAACCAGCTTGGGGTAGGAAGGGGCTTGATTTGTAACCTTTGCCAATTTCAGTGACATAAATATTTCCACCCTTGCCAATTTCAAGCTACTAGCATGACATCACTGTAAGAGGAGTGGGGAAGGGAAGCAAGCAACGACTTATGCACAGATGAAAGTTGGCTCTAGCACAACCCTGCCGAAGGGAAGGCAGGAGGAGTGTGGGTTGTGGGGGCCTAGAATGCAGTAGTATGTTCATTGTGTGTGAGCAAGTTGGTCTGGGGGAAGGCAGGAGCTGGGATAGGCATGGGGGTACAGTAGAAGTTGAGGGCGTTCATGAGGAGCCCTAAATGTTAGGCTCAAAACTTTGAACATTATCCTATAGGCCATTGTACCTGGTGGGGAGATGAAAAGGGTTGCAGTTCAATTTATCAAAAATTAATTGGGGTGAGTTCTGGGAAGATGGTGGACTAGTAAGACACAGGAATCTCTTCTCCAGAAAAATAGCTAGAGGACAAGCTGAAACAGCCCCTAAAAAGATCTTCTAGGGTTTAGGACAGCAGGTGAAGGCTGCACACCACCCAGAGGAGAGAGGGACAGAAGAGGGAAATCGCGACTACAGAACTGTGACTTGCAAGTAGCAGCTTCTGCTGCTGCCGGCAACCTCCCCCACACTCTTCAGAATTCTCGGGCCCCTGGGCCTGCGACCACAGACAAAGGGGGCTTCAGGGATCTGCCACTCCTGGAAAGGGGAGAGAGAGGGACACAGCCTTAGGCCGACTCAGGTTCTGGCCTGAAATTTGGGCTGCGGAGCCCCACAGACCCTTCCACACGGCCGTTTGCCCTGGGAACCTAGAAAGGACTGGAGAAATCCGACCCTCGCAACCTCCCTCTCTTCTAGCCTGGACTAATTGTTGAGGACACCACCGGAGAGGGGAGAGAGAGCCTGGGGCTGACCCTGCTTTGGACTCCCAGGTTTGGTCTGCCCTGTCAGAGAGCCCTTCCAGGCTAGGTGGGGCTGCGCCATTGTTTGCCTTGGAGCCTGCAAGGGGCTAAAGATATACAAACCTCCCAATCTCATCCTCTACTAACAGGGACTGATTGTTGAGGATTCAGAAGGGAGTGGAAATATTTTCTAGCTGGGAAAAAGGGGGCGCTACGAGAGAAGTCTGGAGAACTGTCTCAGAAAGTTTGAATCACAGGGTTCCTAGCCCCCAGACAGGAAGCTCTATCACATTGATCTGGTCTGTGTCACAACAAATACGCTCCTACCAGGCATTGAATTGAGAGCTGCCAACAAGCGCCATCTCCTGGCAGACCAGACCAAGGAAGTGCACATAAGAAAATTAATAAGTAAGAGAGGCTTTTCCTGGCCTCTATACCTCCCTGCCTAAGGCCCTAGGAAACAAATCTACAACCAATTACTGGGTCCAGTGCCCAGTTTTGAGCAACAAGCAGAACAATCCTAACAATCAAGGTTGAGCCAAAAATCAAAGAGCTGTGGTAACTCACAGCCTCCTGCCACTAAAACCCCATAAAAGAGAAAGAGATAGAGCATCTAAGTAAAATACAAACTAACCAGATGCCTAAGCACCAGCAAAAAATTACGGGCCATACTAAGAAAACAGAAGACATGGCCCAAGAAAAGGAATACACAAAGTCCCAGAAGAGGAGATGCAGAATTTGAGAGAACTAATCAGTGAGATGAGCACACATCTCCAAAATCAAATTAATGAGATGAAAGAGAATATAGTTAAAGAGATCAATGACATCAAGAAGTCATTGCGTGAACGTAAAGAAGAATTTGAAATTATGAACAGAAAAGGAACGGAGTTCATGGGAATAAAAGACACAATAGGTGAAGTAAAAAATACATTTGAAGCATACAACAGCAGACTCGAAATGATAGAAGAAAGAATAAGTGATACTGAAGACAGAGCAGCTAAAATTGAAGAGAGAAAAGAATGGAAAAAATTGAGCAGGGGCTCAGAGAGTTGAATGACAACACAAAACGCAAGAACATACGTGTCATGGGAGTTCCAGAAGGAGAAGAGAAAGGAAAAGGGGCAGAAAGAGTATTTGAGGAAATAATAGCTGAAAATTTCCCAACTCTCACAAAAGAAATTAACTTACATATCCAAGAAGCACACCGTACCCCAATAAGAATAAATCCTAATAGACCTACGCCAAGACACATATTATTCAGAATGTCAAATGTAAAAGATAAAGAGAAAATTCTTAGAGCAGCAAGAGAGAAGCAAATGATCACGTACAAAGGACGTCCAGTAAGACTTTGTGCAGATTTCTCTTCAGAAACCATGGAGGCGAGAAGACAGTGGTATCATACAATTAGGAAACTGAAAGAGAAAAACTGTCAGCCGAGAATTCTTTATCCAGCAAAACTGTCCTTCAAATATGAAGGTGAATATAAAGTATTCACAAACAAACAGAAACTAAGAGAGTTTGTGAAAAAGAATCCATCTTTGCAGGAAATATTAAAGGAAGCCTTAGAACCTGAAAGAAAAAGACAGGAGAGAGAGGCTTGGAGGAGAGTATAGAAGAAAGAAAAGCAGAAAGGATAACCAAAAGAGTAAAAAGAGAGACAAAAATAAGATGACATATGAAAACCAAAGAATAAAATGGAGGAAATAAATAGTGTGTTTTCAGTAATATCATTGAATGTGAAAGGATTAAATTCCCCAATCAAAAGACACAGGCTGACAGAATGGATAAAAAAACATGAGCCATCCATATGCTGCTTACAAGAAACTCACCTCAGACACAAGATTACAAGCCAGCTGAAAGTAAAAGGTTGGAAAAAGTTACTCCATGCGAATAGTAAACAGAAAAGAGCAGGGGTAGCTATACTAATATCAAATGCAAAAAAGTGATAAGAGATGCAGAAGGCCATTATATATTAATAAAAGGGACAATCCTCCAGGAAGATATAACAGTCATAAATATCTATGCACCTAACCAGGGTGCCACAAAATATATGAGACAAACTCTGGCAAAACTGAAGGGAGAAATAGACATTTCTACAATAATCATTGGAGACTTCAACACCCCTCTCACATCATTAGATAGAACAACTAGACAGAAGATCAACAAGGAAACAGAGAACTTGAACAATATGATAAACAAGTTAGACCTAACAGACATATACAGAACACTGCATCCAAACTCAGCGGGTTATACATTCTTCTCAAGTGCCCATGGATCTTTCTCCAGGATAGACCACATGTTAGGTCACAAAACAGCTCTCAATAAATATAAACAGATTGAAATTATACAAAGCACCTTCTCAGATCAAAATAGAATGAAACTAGAAATCAATAAAAGAGAGGAAAAAAGGAAATTTGCAAATGTGTGGAGACTGAACAACACACTCCTAAATATTCAGTGGGTCAAAGAGAAATTGCAAGTGAAATCAGTAAATATATTGAGACAAATGAAAATGAGAACACAACATATCAAAACTTATGGGATACAGCAAAGGCAGTCTTGAGAGGGAAATTTATAGCCCTAAATGCCTATATTAAGAAACAAGAAAGAGCTAAACTCAAAGGTTTAACTGAACAACTTGAGAAACTAGAAAAAGAACAGCAAACCAATCCCAAAGCAAAAAGAAGGAAAGAAATAATAAAGATTAGAGCGGAAATAAATGAAAATGAGAACAAAAAAGCAATAGAGAAAATCAATAGAACCAAAAGCTGGTTCTTTGAGAAGATCAATAAAATTGACAACCCCTCGCTAGACTAGCAAAGAAAAAAAGAGAGAAGATGCAAATAAATACAATCGGAAATGAAAGGGGGGAAATTACAAATGACCTCACAGAAATAAAAAGAATCATAAGAGGATATTATGAGAAACTATATTCCAACAAACTAGACAACCTGGATGAAATGGACAAATTTCTAGAAACTCATAACCAACCTACACTGACACAAGAAGAAATACAAGAACTTAACAAACCAATCACAATTAAGGAGATTGAATCCATCATAAAAAATCTTCCAGCAAAGAAAAGTCCAGGACCAGATGGCTTCACAGGTGAATTCTACGAAGCATTTCTAAAAGAATTAACACCAATCCTGTTTAAATTCTTCCAAAAAATTGAAGAGGACGGAAAATTACCCCACAAATTTTATGAAGCCAACATCACCCTAATACCAAAGCCAGATAAAGATTCCACAAGAAAAGAAAATTACAGACCAATCTCTAATGAACATAGATGCAAAAATTCTCAACAAAATACTTGCAAATCGAATCCAACAGCATATCAAAAGACTTATACATCACGACCAAGTGGGATTTATCCCTGGTATGCAAGGCTGGTTCAACATAAGAAAATCAATCAATGTAATACACCACATTAACAAATTGAAGGAAAAAAACCACACGATCATCTCAACAGATGCAGAAAAGGCATTCGACAAAATCCAACATCCTTTTTTGTAAAAATACTTCAAAAGATAGGAAAAAAAGGAAAATTCTTCAATATGATAAAAGGCATATATGAAAAGCCCACAGCCAACATCATACCCAATGGGGAAAGGTTGAAAGCTTTCCCCCTAAGATCAGGAACAAGACAAGGATGCCCACTGTCACCATTGTTATTCAACATTGTACTAGAAGTTCTAGTGAGGGCAATTAGACAAGACAAAAAAATTAAAGGCGTCCAAATAGGAAAAGAGGAAGTAAAACTCTCACTGTTTGCGGATGACATGATCCTGTATTTAGAAAATCCTGAAGTATCCACAACAAAGCTACTTGAACTAATAAATGAGTTCGGCAAAGTGGCAGGATATAAGATCAACACGCAAAAATCAGTAATGTTTTTGTACACTAGTACTGAACAATCTGAGGAGGAAATCAGGAAGAAAATTCCATTTTCAATAGCAACAAAAAGACTCAAATACCTAGGAGTTAATTTAATCAAAGAAGTACAGGACCTATATGCAGAAAACTACAAAACAATGCTAAAAGAAATTTAAAAAGACCTAAACAAATGGAAAGACATTCCGTGTTCATGGATTGGAAGAATAAATATCGTGAAGATGTCAATCTTGCCCAAACTGATTTATAGATTCAATGCAATACCAATCAAAATCCCAACAGCTTACTTTACAGAATTAGAGAAGGCAATTACCAAATTCATCTGGAAGGGTAAGTGCACCTGAATAGCCAAAAGTATTCTAAAAAAGAAGAGCAACGTGGGAGGTATTTCGCTGCCTGACCTTGAAACATATTACAAAGATACAGTGGTCAAAACAGCATGGTACTGGCGTAAAGATAGACATATCGATCAGTGGAATAGAATTGAGAATCCAGAAATAAACCTTCACCTATACAGTCAACTGGTTTTTGACAAACCTACCAAGCCCACGCTGATGGGATAAAACAGTCTCTTCAACAAATGGTGTTGGGAGAACTGATTATCTATAACTAAAAGAATGAAAGAGGACCCCTATCTCACCCCCTATACAAGAATCAACTCAAAGTGGATCAGAGATCTAAATATAAAAGCCGGGACCATAAAACTACTAGAAGAAAATGTAGGGAAACATCTTCAAGACCTTGTGGTAGGTGGTGGTTTCTTGGACTTCACACCCAAAGCACGTGCAACAAAAGAAAAATTAGATAAATGGGACCTCCTCAAAATTAAACACTTTTGCACCTCACAGGACTTTGTCAGAAGGGTGAAAAGGCAGCCAACTCAATGGGAAAAAATATTTGGAAATCACATATCTGATAAGGGTTTAATATCCAGGATATATAAAGAGATGTTACAACTCAACAATAAAAAGACAAATGACCCAATTAAAAAATGGGCCAAAGACTTGAATAGACATTTCTCCGAAGAAGAAATACAAATGGCAAAAAAACACATGAAGAAATGCTCAACATCATTCATGATTAGGGAAATGCCAATCAAAACTACAATCAAATATCATTTCACACCTATCAGAATGGCCACTATTAAAAAGACAGAGAATTACAAGTGTTGGAGAGGATGTGGAGAGATAGGAACACTTCTTCACTGTTGGTGGGATGCAGGATGGTACAACCACTATGGACGACTGTTTGGCAGTTCCTAAAGAAGTTGAATATAGACTTGCCATGTGACCCTGCAATACCACTACTGGTATATACCCAGAAGAACTGAGAGCAGTGACACGAACAGACATCTGCACACCGATGTTCATAGCCACATTATTCACCAATGCCAAAAGTTGGAAACAACCCAGGTGTCCATCAACAGATGAATGGATAAACAAACTGTGGTCTATTCACACGATGGAATATTATGCCGCTGTAAGAAGAAATGAAGTCATAAAGCATATGGCAACATGGATGAACCTGGAGGACATTATGTTGAGTGAAGCAAGCCAGACACAAAAGGACAAATACTGTATGAATGCATTACTATGAACCAAATATATTGTGTAATATATTGTTTGATTCACACACAAAGAAACAAACAAACAAAAAAAACAAACAAAAAACAAAACAACAACAAAAAAATTTACATGTAGCCATTACATTTAACTGAGAAATGTATATATTTGTTCATCTGTATTTACTTTTTAGTTTTTAATTGCTTATGTTTTCAATTATTAAATGTACAAAGTAAGGTTAAAAAAAAAAAAAATTAGCCAAAGAAAAAGAAGAATAAGGCAGAGTCTAGGAGGAATCCAAATGCAGAGCTGCTTGTGGTCCATTTCCCATGGAGTCATGAATGGCATTTCCTCCTCCAGGCCTGCTGCATTCCAGCAAAGATCACTTGAGCCTTTGGTGTCCAGAATTTTTATTGGGGCACTCACAGGCGGCCATGTGTCTGACCTTTAGCCTCCAGCTCCTCCTAGAGGTTAGGCTAAAAACTTTAGTCTCCAGTTCCTCCAGAGTTGGAGCTAATAAGGTGTGGCTCAAAGCCCCCATCATAAATTGCAGTGCCCTCCAGGCAGACAAAAACACTCCTCTCAGTCAGCCCATTCCAGGGGCCTAGAGACCAGTCACCTCCCAGGAGTTGAGGGTAGAGGCCAGACCTCTGTTTGAGAAACGTTAATTCTTGATTATAAAATTGAGTCTTCCAAAATCTATGTGGCATGCAATATCACAACAGATTAAATACAGAAACAGATATGAGAATCTACCTGTCTTCTGTTAAGGTAGAAATTAAAGGGATTTGCAAAATGCAAAGCAGATTGTTTGTTTGGAAAAATAAAGTTATTTTTCATAAAAAAACAAAAACAAAAACAAAAAAAACTACAATGAGATATCATTTCACACCTATCAGAATGGCCACTATTAAAAAGACAGAGAACTACAAGTGTTGGAGAGGATGTGGAGAGATAGGAACACTTCTTCACTGTTGGTGGGAATGCAGGATGGTACAACCACTATGGAGGACTGTTTGGCAGTTCCTAAAGAAGTTGAATATAGACTTGCCATGTGACCCTGCAATACCACTACTGGGTATACACCCAGAAGAACTGAGAGCAGTGACACCAACAGACATCTGCACACTGATGTTCATAGCCACATTATTCACCATTGCCAAAAGTTGGAAACAACCCAGGTGTCCATCAACAGATGAATGGATAAACAAACTGGTCTATTCACACGATGGAATATTATGCAGCTGTAAGAAGAAATGAAGTCATAAAGCATATGGCAACATGGATGAACCTGGAGGACATTATGTTGAGTGAAGCAAGCCAGACACAAAAGGACAAATACTGTATGAATGCATTACTATGAACCAAATATATTGTGTAATATATTGTTTGGTTCACAAAAAAAAAAACAAAAAACAAACAAAAAACAAAACAACAACAGCAAAATTTACATGTATCCATTACATTTAATTGAGAAATGTATATATTTATTCATCTGTGTTTACCTTTTAGTTTTTAATTGCTTATGTTTTCAATTATTAAATGTACAAAATAAAGTTAAAAAGAAAATAATTGGGAAGGAGCGGATGTAGCGCAAGTGGTTGAACACCTGCTTCCCTTGTATGAGGTCCCCGGTTTGATTTCCAGTACCTCCTAAAAACAAAACAAACAAACAAACAAATAAAAAAACCAACTCTAATTGGGGAGCAGATGTAGCTCAGTAGTTGAGCATCCGCTTCCATGTACAAGGTCCTGGATTCAATCCCTGGTACCTCCTAAAAAAAAAATTAATTAGCCAAAAGCAGTTTTCAAGGCTCCCCATTAATGCCCTCATCTTTAAACTCTGTTAGAGAAGTTCCTTAAGCTGGTCAAGGTCATTCAGGACTAATTTTGTCGGTAGGACCAGGGCCAGAGGCAGAGACAGAGGGCAAGTCAAAGAAAATAAACACAGGGAGCCAAATTTAAGGACCTTCTGTTCCCCTTCCCCCGGGTAAAGCTGCTGCTGGGAAGTGCAGATGTGCAGGTGTCTGACCATCTCAATACTTTGCAAACTGTGCTCAAATGAGCTGGGCTGACCGAGGCACAGAATTGGGCCTCCAAGGCTCACATTGGAATCCAAACCCATTTCATCAGATCCTTTGGCAGGGCAAGGGAATGCCTACCCCAAGCCCTATGAGATAGGAAAAAGAAACAGTTGTCCTTGTGCTAGGAGTCCCAGTGGGGTAGGGGTTTCTTGGTGAGCATTTTGATATAGCTTTGGGGTGGATGTATCACTTAGCTAATGCCACAGTGCTGCTGCATAACAAACCACTGGTAGTATGAGTCTTGGAGGCCCAATTCTGTATCCAACAAGTTGGAAAACCCAGCTTCAACAAGATAGTTCTCATCCTGTACTCAGCCTTGACCCTCATCATGTCCCTGCTTAGATCCACTGAAGGCTCCCACTGCCCAACCTTCTTGCTGGATGTCACAGCCTCTGAAGATTTGCATGTGCTTCCCCCATTCCAGGGGCCGCGCTTCCACTGAAAATCTCCGCACCTTCTAATAGCCCCATTCAGAAATACAACTTTATTTTCTGTAGTTTTTATTAAGGAAAAAAAACCCGAGCATTTAATTATTCTGGAGTATTACTGGATGGATGTAGTCAGTGTTTGCCTGGCTCTCAGCAAATAGGGAGAAAAAATGTTCTTTGAAAATGCATCTTCCTGGATTAAAAGAAGTAGGGCACAGTAGCAGAGTCTTCATTGTATTCCTCGCAGCTGTCAATCGCCTCATCTATAAAATGGGGACAATAATCTTACCTAGTTTATAGAGCTATTGTGAGGAGGAAATGAGACAGTATATGCATGAAAATGTTTAGCTTGGAATGTGCTGGGTAGGAAGTGCCCATTAAATTTTAGCTATCATCCTGAGACTTTCTTCTTCAATGGTGATCGTAAAAAACACCTTTTGCGGTCCCCTTTTTCACTCCGTGATTGACTGTCTTCCTACCCCTGCTTGGACTTCATATCCAGAAAGCTTTTTCCAACTCTTATTGTATCATCCTTCCAACCACATTGGGCATACCCGCAGAGCAGTCCTTCATACTCTTTGTGCTCATTTAAGTGGCTGCCTGCCAAATAAGATATATTGATCTCTCCTTTTGAGATTTTGAGAAGGACGGTGGCTTTCTGATTCTTCCCAGTGAATTGTGTTCAAGGCAAGACTTAGGAGAGTCCGAAGTGTAACGATTCCCTAGTAAATCACGTGTGTAGTGGGGGTATGAGGTCCAGACAACACATTGATACCAAGAGTATTGGAATGTCCACCTTCCACCTGGAGTTAGTCCCAGCATCCACATCCCCTCCCAGGGCTCTCTGTTATGGTCCTCTGTACCCCTTTCTCCCCAGGTACAAGCCTCGGGAGAAGCTGAAGGTAAATTTTGGAACCCCTGAATTCTTGGCCCCAGAAGTTGTCAACTATGAATTTGTCTCCTTTCCCACAGACATGTGGAGTGTGGGAGTCATCACCTACATGCTGTGAGTACCTGGGAGGCCCAGCTCCCCAGTGGGGTGGGGGCCATCCATCTCAGTTTGGGTACCCTCAGAAGCAGCAAGAATTTGAATGCAAGTAGTTCATTTGGAAGGAGATCCCAAGAAACACCAGTAGGGGAGTGGGGAAGAGAGATGGGTGTTATTGAGCCAGTTACCACTGTGGGAAACTGGAGCTCAGTCCTGCTGGGGCCCTCGGGGAGCCAGTGTGGAACACCACCTCAGAGTTGTTCCATATGGGGGGTGAGGACATTGAGGTATTTATATACCAACTCTTGCCAGTTATTGCTTGTGGGCTCATCTTGGGTGGCAGCAATTTCCTGGCCCTTCTGCGTGGGTAAAGCAAGCTTCAGCTGGAGGGAAAGCACCCTAGCAAAAACATGAAGGAGCTGGCAGTTACAGTGGGGCTGGAGAGCACTGAAGGGGCAGGAGAGGGGATGGACAGGGCAAGACCCAGTCTGCTGTGCCATCATTCCTTGCCACTCTTGGCCCTGGTCTCCCTCTTTTCCATAGCTGAGGAAGCAGTTAGGATGGGCTGAGAGAGGAATTGTGTGTAGACTAAACATCCTCCTTTCTCCACAACTGTGGTCTTTCCTTGGCTAAATCCTCAGAGGCCCAGCAAAGTCATGCTTTGCTTCTAGTCTTACCATTACGGTGGGACTGCTACCCTGTGCCCTGCACTTTGTATATGCGTGCTGCTCAGGCTGGGAAGTTTAAGCCTGACACCACCTAGTTAGGTTGCCTTGCCTTTCTGCCCCCACTCTAGCAGGAGGCTGATAAAGCCAACTTTCCTTTGGCTTCTAAGGCTTGGGCAGCATTTAACCTAGCCTGGCTGACCCAGAGACATGGCAAGCTATTTTTTAATCAAATCAATATGTACCTAATAACTAGACACACTGGGTTGGGCCTCAATGTACTCTTTTTTTACCATGATAAGGGGGAAAGAAGTGAGGATGATGGGAGGACTTATTTTGCATACCCTTCCTACTTCCAAATTTCTATTCCTTCCACTTCCATCCTTTAAAGAACACACTGGACTGTCTCCTGTGGGAGAAGTAATGGGGGTACTTTTTAAATATATACAGTTTTTATTATAAAACAATCATGCATAATGTACAAAATTCCCATAATCACCCCTCTACCAAGACCTTACATTGTTGTGAAACATTTGTTACAGCTTATGAAAGAATATCACCAGACTATTACCACTAACTATGGTCCATAGAGTATATTTGATATATATATTTTTCCATATATCCTGGCACTTTTCTTTTGAACCCTCTTGGTTCTATTTACTTCTGCTTGAACCCTGTAAGTTTCTTCTATTCTGTCAAAGCCACTTTCTTCTTTTCTGGCAAATGTGGCTTCTACATACTGATGGTCCTTTCTCTCCTCTATAGACTCAGTGGTTTGTCCCCATTTCTAGGGGAAACAGATGCAGAGACCATGAATTTCATTGTGAACTGTAGCTGGGATTTTGATGCTGACACCTTTGAAGGGCTGTCAGAGGAGGCCAAGGATTTTGTTTCCCGACTGCTGGTCAAAGAGAAGAGGTACCCTTCATTGCTTGTCACTCACAAACCATTCTGATGGTGGCCCATGGTCTGCGTGCTGGTGAGGGCAACTGGGTGCTGAGCAGGGCTGCTAAAGGTCCATTCTTCCTATGGTCTGATATGTTTAGGATTTCTTAGCCTGCTACTACTTTGGAGCAAAAAAAGTAGCAGGGAAAGGGTCAAAGGAAACCAATTCAAAAACAACTAGCAGTATAAAACCTAGATAGAGTTTTAGAAAGGAGCATATCTATAAAATACTCCTATTTCCAAGTTGTCACTTTCAGTAGGCTAATGTTGAAAAGAAGTTGAGATGCGCAGATATTATGCCCCAGAATAAAGACCAGAAAACCCAATTTCTTGGTGACGAAGCCCTGTCTAGTCTTCGGCAGCGATACCAAAGCCAGAGGTTGAACTGCATTTTATATTTAGACATAAAGTAAGAACAGAAAATAATCCAAGGCATTAATGACCCAGGAGTGAGACGGCCCACAGTTTCCTGACTTTCTCACTGTGAAAAGTTATGTGAGAGGAAAAGTCTCACTTCTTAAGCACAATTCCAGGTACAGTTGACCATCCTACTGCCCTGTCTCAATTTCTCAGACCTCTCTGGTCACTGGAACACATTTCCTCCACAGAGAGCAGGGAACATTTTGCTAAGGACCTGCTTGCACTTTTAAGGAAGGGTATTTTAGATACGAGGAATTCCCTTTTTGATACATGGCATGCATCTGCCTCAATGATTAATCTGTTCCACTAACTCAAGCTTCTTACACAGTTGAACAGAGACCCAACTAAGTCTTAACTTTTGATTTCATAGCTGCAGAATGAGTGCCACACAATGTCTGAAACATGAGTGGATTAATAATTTGCCTGCTAAAGCTTCAAAATCCAAAGTTCATCTCAAATCCCAACTACTGCTGCAGAAATACTTGGCTCAGAGAAAATGGAAGGTAATTTTTTCCTTTTAGTAAAGGAAGCAATTATCTTAAAAATTTTTAATTAATTTTTTTTTATTTTTAAAGAAGCTTTAGATTCCACAAATGTTACATAAAAAATATAAGGGATTCCCATATGCCTCACTCCCTCCCCGTCCCACACTTTCCCACACCAACAACATTCTTCATTAGTGTGGTACATTTGTTACAATTGATGAACACATATTGAAGCATTGCCACTAACCATGGATTACAGTTTACATTATAGTTTATGCTCTGTCCTGCATAATTTTATAGGTTATGACTAAATAGAGAATGGCCTGTAGCTGGCACAGCTTTTTTGAAGCAGAAAAAAAGAAAACTGAAAAAAACTCTTGTGTTGAAAGCTGTTAGCTTGATTGAAAAATGTGACAGACCAAAATATAACTAGCATAAAAAATGGCATTTTCTTATATGGACACTTGAAGCAAAAGAGTGAATTCTGAGCATACATTCTCAATGACAATAGTAGTGAAGCTCTTGAAACTAACTGTTGTAGCTTGAGGCTGGTTCCTCCACATTTCAGAAATGTGAGGTGGGAAAGCCCTATTAAGCTGTAAAAGTTTTACAATTTTGTTAACAGATCTCTTTGGTACCATGAACATAAAACTTATCTTAAAAGCAATTTCTCCTCCAGGGAAGCAGCTTTCCAACATTTTGATATGAACTCAGATCCTCAGTAAAAAACAGAAACAGAACACTCTATTCTGCTTGCACACATACTAAATAAAAATTTCACATTTATCTTATTAGAGTGTGAGTCACTCCAATATTTTCTATTCCATGCCACTTGGTGTCAATGAAAAAAAAAAACTGGTCACAATCCACCAGTTTGATTTTGTGACCCAAATTTAGGAAATGTTCTAGGTTGTTCCTTTTTTTTCATGTGAAAAGAGCAGGATAGTGTATATATGTTCTCACTTCATACTTACTCCAAACTTGGCCCTGAAAATCACATGACTGTTCTTTTTTTTGTTTGTTTTTTAAAATATTTATTTATTTTATTTACTCCCCCCCCCCCGCCCCCCATCCCCATCATTTGCTCACTGTCTGCTCATCTTCCTTTTTTTTTTTTTAGAAGGCACCGGGAACTGAACCTGTGGCCTCCCATGTTGGAGGGAGGTGCCTAATCCCTTGAGCTATCAGTACTCCCTGACTGTTCTACTATAATTGTTCTAGAAACTCGTTTTCCCTTTTAGGTTACCAGTTTTAAATAAACTCAAGTGGCTAGATGTGCTTTTTTAAAAAATTGTTTTTATCCTTTATTGTTTCTTCTTAAAGCAATTGGTCTAAAATTATGCTTTGTTTTTTCTCTCTCCTTACCTCAAGAAACACTTCTACGTGGTGACTGCTGCCAACAGGTTAAGGAAATTTCCAACTTGTCCCTAATCCTAAATTCTGCTGCTCCAATGGGCCCAGAAATGATAACTGGTGGTGAAGTGATGCAGTATCTCAAGATTTTTAATAATCTGGCCTTTACTATTATTGATTCTACTTACTTTGTAAAAAGGTTGACTGTGGCCTTCCTTGTGGCTGAAAAGTGGCTGTAAAGAAAGTAATTTAAGAACTTTTTCTGCCTTGTAAGATCACTAAGTTTGAAATGCTGTGTTTACTTTTCAAGTATACCTACTTTTGGTGGTAAGTGTGGACATGCTTTAAGTAGGTTAGGAAAGTTCCTACTTTGCATTTGTCAAATTTAAATTCCTAATTTACTCTGATTTAAGAACTCAGTAGACTATTACACATGGAGGCATGTTATTCAGTATTACCTCCTCCAGTACAAAGGATTTCTAGAATTTTGATTTGTTCAGGCATGAGCTGACATTTTATTGTACTGCCCCGCTCTAGTGTAAAGCAACGTGGATTAAGAACGTGTTCCTCCCACTTGTTTTAACTTATGCTCCCTTTAGAAAATCAACATCAACTGGCATCCTTTAACATTCTTTGAAATTTCAAAATATATCAACTATATGGCTAAACAGAGCAGAGCAATAATTCTAACTATGCTTTTAAAATCTATCCACATCCCAACCCTCTCCCCCACCTCTGCTCCCTCCTGACACTGGTAGTCCCCACTTGACCCCTGCCTTACTCAGTGATAAATTACTTGGTCTAGTATATCTGGAACTAAAGAGATAAAGTGTTGATGCTCAGCGTTCTGAGAGAAACATGGAAGAGAAAGATATACCACAGGAAAATAAAGGAAAACTGTTCTACTCTTCCACTATGGACCTGTCACTTTCGATGCTGTCATTTAACCGACTTATGAAATGATTAACAAGAAGTAATTTATTGTGCTATTCTCAACTACTAGGGTCAGCAGTTTTAGTCAGAGTAGATATTTTAAAATTTTAATTAGACATGCCATATCTTTCACAGCTTTTCAGGATCTTTGTCCCAGAAGAAAGACTTTTTTTGGGCAGAGGACATGAGTATAGGAGGGAAGCAAAATGTGGAGAGGTTATACTGCTTCTGCAATATTCAAGTTGTAACTTTCCTCTGGAAAGCTAACTTGTCAGGAAGCCAAGATGTTCTGTACCAAAAAGTCTAAGCGTGCTCAAATTGGCCACCTAATGAATGAACATCAGAAGGGATGGCTGCTGAGAAAGCAACAGTGATTTGGTAAAATGTTTCAGATTTAAAGATTTTCTCAGAGTGGCTTCCAGAAGGAGCTAAAGAGGACTTTTTGAAGTTCTATCTAGTATGGAGGTTCTTACCCTCTTTGAGGCTCAAGATTTGGGGAATGCTATGAATCTTCTCCCCGGAAGAACATACAGATATGGATCCCAAGTTAATTACCCTTGATATAAGCAACACAGTCCAATTGAAATGTAATATGAGCCACACATAAGACACATCTCTAGTGAGATGTTAAGTTTTTATTGGACATTTTATTTGTATTTAATATCATAAAATGTGCTGTTGGAAAATATATTCACATACTGAAGTTGTTCCAAACATACTTAAAAGTTGTCTAGTAATTGAATTATGTATCCATTTTTACGTTTAATTAAAATTAGAAATTCAGTTCTGCAGTCATACTAGCCAGCCACATTTAAAGCACTCCATAGTCACATGTGGCTAGTATTAGGAAGGGCAGATCTGGAGAGTATCCTGTATCTATCAAATTTTAATTTACTTTCCCCCATATACTATTATTCTTTACCTAGAGAAAAAAATTTCCCCAGGTCCCTTTGAGGGGTATGTTTAAGCCAGGCCCACATAAATGATAGCTAATATGGATTTTAACTTTCTTAATCTGAAATGTAAGGGAGAACTTTTATGAACCTTGAATTTTCTGGATGTTTTTAAGTCTCTGCTGGTGTTTACTTAGCTCAAAAATTTTTAGATTGACACAGTGCTTATATCAACTATTTCTAATGTGACTTTTCTACTTGAATGAATAGTTTCTGGAAACTGTTGGGCAGAGAAACTTTAAAAGGTACTCAGGGTCCACATTTTTTCACCTGTCAGATTGGTGATAAAAAGTATAATAATATCCAGAGCTCATGAGGACATATAGAAATAGGCATCTCCCCATTTTGATGGATATGCATCCAATTAAGTCATGCATACACTTTTATCCAGCAATTCCATTTCTGGGAATTTATCCCTCAGCAATACTTGAACAAGTGGACAGAGATTTATGCACAATAATGTTTACTGTAGCACTGTTGGAAATAGCTTAACGTAAACAAACTTCATGTTTATCAGTATGGGTCTAGTTGAATACATTTTGCCACATCCATTCAGTGTTCTTGTAGCTGTTAAAGGTAGATCTAGATGTATTGCCAAACATCTTTTCATTAGAAAAAAATTATAAAACAGCATATGATATAATCCCATCTATGAAGAGACATATGTTTATATGTGCATTAAAAATTTCTAGGATATACAAGAAACTTAACAGTGGGGCAGGGAAAGTGGGTGATGGGGTGAGGGGGAATTCCACTTTTCACTTTATAATAACCTTTATGAACGATTTGAACTTTTTTTTTTACAATAAGCGTGTATTGCTTTTATAATTAAAAATTAGCAAGTGAATTCAAGTGTGGATCTTATGTTGACCTGGATTTGAGCAAATAAACAATAAAAATATATTTTAGAGACATCCAGGAAAATTTAATTACAAGTTGCATATTTGATAATATAATTACTATTAATTTTGGTAGGTATGATAATGGCAATGTGGTTTTGTAGGTTAAATGACTTCAAAAAAAAAAAAAAAGGAAGTGTAATTAAACAAGTGTAACAAAATCTTGTTAACTGTTGGGTCTGGGTGATGGGTATGGGGGTTCATTACACTGTTCTCTTTACTGTTGTATATATTTGAAAATTTTCATGAAAAAAAATTTAAATTAGTTAAATAAACCAGAGGGAGCCAGAAAAAAATTGAGCTTCCAACAAGTCTTCACTAATTTAAAATTAAACAATAAGAAACTCTAAATCTCTTTACCAGTGAGATTTATTGAACAATACTGGTACCGACTGACTCGCTAAGTAGGGAGCTTCTGACACTACGAGTATGAATTTATTAGAAAATTGTAGAAAGGATTCCGACCCTAGGAGGGCATTTGGATAAGATTATTCAAGGCAATTCTGCCATTCCCCAACTAATTTAAGAAATAACTGGATAAACAGCTTGAGGACAAACTGCAGCAGTCCAGAAAAAGATCTTATAGGGTTTAGGACACCAGAAGGCTGGACACCACCCAGAGGAGAGAGGGACAAAGGAGGGAAATTGCAATGACAGAACTGTGAGCTGAAACCAGTGGCTGCTGTTGCCGGCACCATCTCCCACACTAAAGGCACTTTAGAATTCTCAGGTCTCTGGGCCTGTGACTATAGACAAAGGGGGTTCCAGGGATCTACCACCCCAGGAAAGGGGAGAGAAAGGGACACAGCCTAAGGCTGACTCAGCTTCTAACCCACAAATTTAGTCTGCTGTGTCCCAGGAGCCCTTCCAGGCCAGGTAAGACCACATAGTGGTGTGCCCTGGGAGTCAATGAAGGACTGAAGAAATCTGACCCTCTCTTCTAGCTGGGACTAATTGTTGAGGAAGCCCCAGGAAAGGGGAGAGAGAGAGATCCAGCCTAAGGCTGACTCAGCTTTTGACTCACAAATTTGGTCTGCTGTGCCCCAGGGGCCCTTCCAGGCCGGGTGGGGCTGTGCCATTGTTTGCCTTGGGAGCCTGCAAGGGGCTAAAGATATACAACCCTCCCAATCTTCTCCTCTACTAACAGAGACTGATTGTTGAGGACTCAGAGGAGAGTGCAAATATTTCCAACCGGGGAAAAGGAAGGGGGCTGCTAGAGAAGGCTGGAGAACTTTCTGAGAAAGTTTGAATTACAAGGCTTATAACTTCCAGACAGGAAGCTCTATCACATTGAGCCAGTCTGTGTTACAACAAATATACTCCGACCAGGCATTGAACCGAGAGCTGCCAAAGTGCGCCATCTACTTGCAGAGCAAGGAAGTACATGCAAGAAAATAAAAAGTAGGAGAGGCTTTTTCCAGCTTCTATAGCCTCCCTCCCCAAGGCCCTAGGAAGTGACTCTACAACCAATTTCTGGGTCCAGTGCCCAGTTTTGAGCAACCAGCAGGACAATCCTAACAATGCAGGTCAAGCAAAGAATCAAAGAGCAGTGGTAACACACAGCCTCCTGCCACTAAATCCCTACAAAAGAGAAAGAAATTGAGCATTTGAGTAAACTACGTCCTAATCAGATGCCTAGATATCAGCAAAAAATTATGAACCATATTAAGAAAATACAAGACATGGCCCAAGAAAAAGAATATATCAAAGCCCCAGAAGAGATGCAGAATTTGAGAGAACTAATCAGTGAGATGCGCACAAATTTCCAAAATCAAATTAATGAGTTGGAAGACAATATTGTTAAAGAGATAAATGACATCAAGAAGACATTGAGTGAACGCAAAGAAGAATCTGAAATCCTGAAGAGAAAAGCAACAGAGCTCATGAGAATTAAAGACACAATAGGTGAGATAAAAAACACATTTGAGGCATATAATAGCAGACTTGAAATGACAGTAGAAAGAATAAGTGATACCGAAAACAAAGCAGCTAAAATTGAAGAGAGAAAAGAACAGAGAGATAAAAGAATGGAAAAAATTGAGCAGGGGCTCAGAGAGTTGAACGACAACACAAAACGCAAGAACATACGTGTCATGGGAGTTCCAGAAGGAGAAGAGAAGGGAAAAGGGGCAGAAAGAGTATTTGGGGAAATAATAGCTGAAAATTTTCCAACTCTCACGAAAGAAATGAATTTACATGTCCAAGAAGCTGACCATACCCCAATCAGAATAAATCCAAATAGACTCACTCCAAGATACATACTAATCAGAATGCCAAATGTCAAAGATAAAGAGATAATTACCAGGGAAGCAAGGGAGAAGCAAACCATCACATACAAGGGACATTCAGTAAGACTTAGTGCAGCTTTCTCTTCAGAAACTATAGAAGGGAGAAGACAGTGGTATGATACAATTAGGAAACTGAAAGAGAAAAACTGCCAGCAGAGAATTCTTTATCCAGCAAAACTGTCCTTCAAATATGAAGGTGAGTATAAAATATTCACAAATAGGGGTCGGATGTGGCTCAACTGGTTGGGCGTCCGTCTCCCATATGGAGGGACCCGGGTTCGATCCCCGGGACCTCCCGGTAAAAAAAAAAAAAAAAAAAAAAAAAAAAAAAATTCACAAATAAACAGAAACTAAGAGAGTTTGCAGAAAAAAGAATCCACCTTTGCTGGAAATATTAAAGGAAGCCTTAGAACCTGAAAGAGAAAGATAGGGGAGACAGGCTTGAAGGAGAGTATAGAAGAAAGAAAGGCAGAAAGGATAACCAAAATAGTAAAAAAGACAGACAAAAATAAGATGTGACATATGAAAACCAAAGAATAAAATGGAGGAAGTAAATAGTGCATTTACAGTAATATTATTGAATATGAATGGATTAAACTCCCCAATTGAAAGATACAGGCCGACAGAATGGATTAAAAAACACGAGCCATCCCTTTGCTGCCTACAAGATACTCACCTTAGTCCCAGGGGTACAAACTGGCTGAAAGTGAAAGGTTGGAAAAAGCTACTCCACCCAAATAGTAACCCAAAAAGAGCAGGGGTGACTAATATCAGACCAAACAGTCTTTAAATGCAAAAAAGTTATAAGAAATAGAAGAAATATTAATAAAAAGGACAGTCCACCAGGAAGAAATAACAGTCATAAATATCTATACACCTAACCAGGGTGCCCCAAAATACATAGACAAACTCTGAGAAACTGAAGGGAGAATTAGACAAATCTACAATAATTGTTGGAGACTTCAACTCCCCACTCACATCATTAGATAGGACAACTAGACAGAAGATCAACAAGGAAACAGAGAACTTGAACAATCTGATAAATGAGTTAGACCTAACAGATACATACAGAACACTGCATCCAAACCCAGCGGGTTATACATTCTTCTCAAGTGCACATGGATTTTTCTCCAGGATAGACCAAAATTAGGGCACAATGCAGCTCTCAATAAATATAAAAAGATTGAAATTATACAAAGCACCTTCTTAGATCATAATGGGATGAAACTGGAAATCAATAATAGACAGGAAAATAGTAAATTTGCAAATGTGTGAAGGCTGAACAACACACTCCTAAATAATCAGTGTGCCAAAGAAGAAATTGCAAGTGAAATCAGTAAATATATTGAGAAAAATGAAAACAAGAACACAACCTATCGAAACTTATTGGATAAAGCAAAGGCAGCCTTGAGAGGGAAATCAATAACCCTAAATGCCTATATTAAAAAAGAAGGAGCTAAACTCAAAGATTTAACTGAACAACTAGAGAAACTAGAAAAAAAACTGCAAATCAATCCCAAAGCAAGCAGAAGGAAAGAAATAATAAAGATTAGGGCAGAAATATATGAAATTGAGAGCAGAAAAATAGAGAAAATCAACAAAACCAAAAGCTGGTTCTTTGAGAAGATCAATAAAATTGACGCACACTTAGCTAGACTAACAACAACAACAACAAAAAAGAGAAGATGCAAGTAAATACAATAAGAAATGAAAGGGGGCAAGTTATAACTGACCTAACAGAAATAAAAAGAATAATAAGAGGATTGTATGAGAAACTGTATGCCAACAAACTAGACAACATGATTGAAATGGACAAATTCCTAGAAATGCACAAACAACCTACAATGACGCTACAAGAAAAACAAGAACTTAACAAAGCAATCACATTTAAGGAGATTGAATCTGTCATCAAAAATCTCCCAGCAAAGAAAAGTCCAGGACCAGATGGATTCACAGGTGAAGTCTACCAAGCATTTCAAAAAGAAGTAACACCAATCCTGTTTAAACTCTTCCAAAAAAATTGAAGAGAAGGGAAAATTACCCAAGACATTTTATGAAGCCAGCATCACCCTAATACCAAAGCCAGATAAAAATACTACAAGAAAAGAAAATTACAGACCAATCTCTCTAATGAACATAGATGCAAAAATTCTCAACGAATTGCAAATCAAATCCAACAGCGTATCAAAACACTTATACATCACGACCAAGTGGGATTTATTCCTGGTATGCAAGGCTGGTCCAACATAAGAAAATGAATCTATGTAATACACCACGTTAACAAACTGAAGGAAAAACAACACATGATAATCTCAATTGTTGCAGAAGAGGCATTCAACAAAATCCATCATCCTTTTTTGATAAAAGCACTTCAAAAGATAGGACTAGAAGGAAAATTCCTCAATATGATAAAACGCATATATGAAAAACCCACAGCCAACATCATACTCAATGGGGAAAGGTTGAGAACTTTCCCTCTTAAGATCGGGAACAAGACAAGGATGCCCACTGTCACCATTGTTATTCAATCTTGTACTAGAAATTCTAGCTCGGGCAATTAGACAAGGAAAAAAAAAAAATTAAAGGCATCCAAATAGGAAAAGAAGTACAACTCTGTGGATGACATGATCCTGTACTTAGAAAATCATGAAGTATCCATGACAAAGCTACTTGAGCTAATAAATGAGTTCAGCAAAGTGGCAGGATACAAGTACAACACGCAAAAATCAGTAATGTTTTTATACACTAGTAGTGAATAATTTGAGGAGGAAATCAGGGGAAAAATTCCAGTTTCAATAGCAATAAAAAGACTCAAATACCTAGGAATTAATTTAACCAAAGAAGTATAGGACCTACAGAAGTGCAGAAAACTACAAAGTAACAATGCTAAAAGAAATTTAAAAAGACCTATAACTAATGGAAAGACATTCCGTGTTCATGGATTGGAAGACTAAATATCATGAAGATGTCAATCTTAACCCAAACTGATTTATAGATTCAATGCAATACTAATCAAAATCCCAAGAGTTTACTTTACTGAGTTAGAGAAGGCAATTGCCAAATTCATTTGGAGGGGTAAGTGCACCCAAATGGCCAAAAGCATTCTAAAAAAGGACGTGGGAGGAATTTCACTGCCCTACCTTGAAACATGTTATAAAGCTACAGTGGTCAAAACAGCATGGTACTGGCATAAAGATAAACACATCGATCAGTGGAACAGAATTGAGATCCCAGAAATAAACCCTCACCTATATAGTCAACTGCTTTTTAACAAACCTACCAAATTAATGTTAACGGGACAAAACTGTCTCTTCAACAAATGGAGCTGGGACAACTGGATATCTATAACCAAAAGAATGAAAGAGGACCCCTATCTCACCCCCTATATAAGAATCAACTCAAAATGGATCAAAGACCTAAATATAAAAGCCAGAACCATAAAACTACTAGAAGAAAATGTAGGGAAACATCTTCAAGACCTTGTAGTAGGTGGTGGTTTCTTAGACCTTACACTCAAAGCACATGCAACAAAAGAAAAAATAAATGGGACTTCCTCAAAATTCAACACTTTTGCACCTCAAAGGACTTTGTCAAAAGGGTGAAAAAGCAGCCAACTCAGTGGAAGAAAATATTTGGAAATCACATATCCAATAAGGGTATGTGATTTATATATCCCTGATATATAAAGAGATGTTACAACTCAATAATAAAAAGACAAATGATCCAATTAAAAAATGGGCAAAAGACTTAAATAGACATTTGTCCAAAGAAAAAATACAAATGGCAAAAAAATACATGAAGAAATGCTCAATATCACTAATGATTAGGGAAATGCAAATCAAAACTATAATGAGATATCATTTCACACCTATCAGAATAGCCACTATTAAAAAGACAGAGAACTACAAATGTTGGAGAGGATGTGGAGAGATAGGAACAGTTATTCACTGTTGGTGGGAATGGAGAATGGTACAGCCACTGTGGTGGACTGTTTGGCAGTTCCTAAAGAAGTTGAATATAGACTTACCACTTGACCCTGCAATACCACTACTACCCAGAAGAACTGAGAGCAGTGACACAAACAGACAATTGCACACCGATGTTCATAGCAACATTATTCATGATTGCCAAAAATTGGAAACAACCCAGGTGTCCATCAACAACAGATGAATGGATAAACAAACTGTGGCCTAGTCACACAATGGAATATTATGCAGCTGTATGAAGAAATGAAGTCGTGAAGCATATGACAACATGGATGAACCTGGAGGACATTATGTTGAGCGAAGCAAGCCAAACACAAAAGGACAAATACTCTATGATTGCATTACTATGAACCAAATATATTGTGTAACATATTGTATGATTCCAAAAAAAATTTGTATGTATCCAGTACATTTAATTGAGAAATGTATGTTTTTATTCAACTGTTTTCTTTTTAGTTTTTGTATATATATTCAATTATTAAGTGTACAAAATAAAGGTAAAAAATAAAATGACCAAGTACCTGCTATGTTCCAGGTATTGCTAACTCTTAAGATAATTTTTGTACTTAAGAAATAATTACCAACACCTGCTTTTAAGGCTTATTGCTATAAAGGGAAAAAAGTCACAACTAGTATCTCTCATGTTTATTCTTAAACTGTATATAAACAAGGCTCAAAAGTTTCAGATTTATCAGAATCCCACCTCAGTACTGTAATTTAAAAGTGAATGTTTAGGGGAGTAGGTGTAGCTCAGTGGATGAGTGCCTGCTTCCTATACACAAGGTCCTGGTTTCAATCCCTGGTACTCTCTATAAAAAAAGTGAATGTTTAACAATTTTACATGACTAGTTGACTGCTTTTGGCCCAAAGTTAGAAATCTAATTCTTGGCATCAATTAAAAACAAATTATGTGCTTGCTTCAGCAGTACATATACTAAAATTGGAACGATACAGAGAAGATTAGCATGGCACCTGTGCAAAGATGACACACAAATTCATGAAGCGTTCCATATTTTTCTGTTTGCATAAGGGCACAAATGATATGAAGCAACACCATGTCATAGAAACCTTGATTGGCAAAAAGCAACGGATATCTCTTGCAACACAAATGGTTAGAATGATTTTGAAGATTGTTGACATCCATAAACCTGGAGAATCTGAAGAATAAAGAAAAAATTTAGAATAAAATGTAGTCGTGAGATCCTCTAGGTGATTAAATAAAGGGGTATCTTGTGATGCATCTACAGCTATTCATTATTATTTCCTTTTTCACACATTTTACATGCTCTCATAAAAATAGCTGTTTGGTAAAAACAAAATTATGTAACTTCTTAAAACAATGAGGAAAAAAATCACTTATCCAATTTAGATCAAAGTAATAAAAGCTACCATTTAGTAAATGTCTTCTAAGTACCATGTACTTTACAAATATTACCTTTAATCTTCACAGGGTAGATAATACTCTTATTTTATGAATGAGGAAACCGAGTCTTATTAAGGTTTTGAGACTTTCTTAGGGCAGAAGTGGCACAGCTGTAAAGTACACCTAAGCATTTTGACCCCAAAGCTCATGTTCTTGCCCCTCAACCACAGGGCTTGCTGAACATTGTGCCCATGTTGGCTTCATTGGATTTACTTCATTCTTTAGCTTTAGCCTGCTAAGTATCTAGAATTAAGAAGGGCAGGGGAAAAGGGAGCAAGGTCCTTTTTAGTAACTCCAGGTCTACGTATCAGGTATGTCTGTGCCTTCCTTATAGTAGACAAAAGGCAGCCATTATTACTATTACAATTCTGAACAGATTTTAAAAATTTGGATATAATCACTTTATTGCGCTCTTTATGGGAATATTTAATTAGCTCATGTATTTTTTTTTTATTTTTAAAGAAGTTTTAGATTACATAAAAGTTACATAGAAAATATAGGGGATTCCCATATACCCCACTTCTTCTCTCACACTTTCCCCTATTACCACACTTTCATTAGTGTGGTATATTTGTTACAATATTGTGTATTCTTTTTTTTTAAAGATTTTATTTATTCATTCATTTATCCCCCCCTTGCTGCTTGTGCTCGCTGGGTCAGCTAACCACGCCGTGCGGGCGGGCTTGCCTTCACCAGGAGGCCCCGGGAACTGAACCCGGGGCCTCCCATATGGTAAACGGGAGCCCTACTGATTGAGCCACAGCCGCTTCCCTGTGTATTCTTAATTTTAGTTAAAATCATGTTTGGCATGATGCCTTAGAGTCCCTAACAACTTATTTTCCATGAAGGCCTTTCCCCATAATTTAAAAATAAATAATATTTAATAAGATTACATTTTTCAGTTTGTAATATGTACATATCAAAGAAAACTAAGCCATGGTCTTTCTTGATTTTATATGTTGCCCATGTGTAATTTATGTGAGAGCTCTTTATGTGAGTCTCTCTCTATTCCAGTATTTCCTGCTTATTTGTACCAGACACAGTGCTAAATGCTTTACGTATATTATCTCAGATACTCCTCCAAATGACTCTATGAGGTACTGCTTTGTAGATATCCTTTGTAGATAAGGCTTTGTAGATATCCTTTGTAGATAAGGCATAAAAAAGTTAATGAACTTATTCAAGGTTTCACAGGTAATAAGTAGCTGAGCAAGATTTTAAGCCCAGTATTTCTGACTTGAGAGTTTGTGCTCTGCTTTGCAGTGTGGCTCAGTGTATAGCAACCCCCACTTTTCTTCTGCTAGAATAGAGCTAGCTTTTGGTATGACAAAGATTCCCCCAAACTGAGGACAAGTACAATTTAAATGTGTATAAAAACAGCATTTATTAACTTAGGCTGTACTGTATATTGACTCAGTCAAACAAAGAAATGTATACAAAAAGTTAAGTAAAATCTGTAAGACTCCAAACAACCTGAATTTATATTTTGGATAGGATAGAAGACTGTTGCTGCTTACAAAAAACAAAACACTTCCAGTTTCATTTTGTAGGAGAGCACAGACCTGTGGTAAGCCAAGGCTACACAAATCAGGCACTGTGGCTGAGCTTATGACTCTGTTGCCAATGTCAGGTGTTAGCACACTGCCCAGTAATTTAGACCCAATGCTGGCTTCTTTGCTATTAAGGCAATATAGTCTTAGGATCCTTCTTATAAAAGTTCAAATAAAATTTCCAAGCCTTCAAGTCTTCCTGGAGGTGGCAGATGTACTGTTGGCTTGCAGCACACGCTAGCCTGGAAACTGAAATCACTCTGCTGTAGCCTTTTGTGCTTTAGCAGCATTTTCTAAAATTTTCCTTTTCCACTCTTCGTAATCCTGTGACATATCTTCATCTTTCTGTGGCTTATGTGGGATCTTCACTACTTTCTCTATTTCTACAAGAGAAAAATTTTCAAAAGTGATTTCAAAATTCTTATGTTTACAAAGAAAGAAAAAGTAAACTTGTCTGACATAGCTAATTAATTAAATAGGTAATAAAATACTGAAAAAATGAAAAGGAACAGTACCTATCGCATGATTTTTTCCTTTCTCCTTACACTCCAGGCATTCCAAGATGTTATACTAATAGCCAACATTTATCAAGCACTTATCCTGCACTTGCCAGGCACTGAACCAAGTACTTTAAATATTATCATCTTATTTAACCCCCACCACAAACCTATGAAGTGGGTGCTAATATTAATCACCTTTTATAGATTAAGAAATTGAAGCTCACAGAAATTGAGACTTCCCTAAAATGGTGGTATGACAGGACTTGAACTCAGGCAGTTTGGCTTCAGAACATGTTCTTAATTACACCATCCCTCTATTACTTCTATTAATGATTGCTTGGAAAACTGGTCTTGTCAAATGATTAATAGTCAAAGTGTATTTACAGTCTGACTCTTGTCAGGCAAGCTGCTAAAGGAGCACAGAACTGTCCATTGCACTAATCCCATTACAGGCTAATGCCATCCCAATAATTCCAATGTAAGTACAGTGTCAGTAATCCTTACCCTTTGTGGTGGGTTCAACCACTGTCTTCATTTTTTTCTGTGGTGGAGTAGTTAAATCTCTAGGCTCTCCTTTAAGAAAAAAAGTGCCATCAAGGTTAATTATTTTCCTATTCTCAATTTTAGTATTTGGGCATCACAAATAAAAATCAGACTGACTAAATACTCTCATACGAAGATAGGGAAAAAGGCAAATGAAGTTGCTATTCTCTTCTATGGCTTCTCTTTTCAAAGTTGAGAATCACTTTTATTCTAGCCTCTGTATATGGAAACTAGAATTTAACACTTGGAGCATGCTGACAATGTATTTTCCAGGCCTAGACTCATGCAGCCATACCTTTTTACAAGTATTAAGCTGCTTTATTTTTTTTTTTTTATTTTTATTTTTTAAAGATTTTATTTATTTATTCATTTATCACCCCCCTTGCTGCCTGTGCTCGCTGGGTCAGCCAACCACGCCACGCAGGCGGGCCTGCCTTCACCAGGAGGCCCTGGGAACCGAACCCGGGGCCTCCCATATGGTAAACGGTTGCCCTACTGATTGAGCCACAGCCGCTTCCCTTAAGCTGCTTTATTTGAAAAACAGAAAAACCAATTTCTCACTAAAAATTTTAAATATACAATTCAGAAAGCAGCCACTTTACAAGTTTGAAAATCTTTGACTTTCTACATATTCAAATGATACTTAATTTTTTTATTAGAGAAGTTGTAGGTTTACAGAAAAATCATGCATAAAATACAGTTTCTATATACCAATCTATTATTCACATCTTCTGTTAGTGTGGTACATTACTTACAATTGATGAAAGACCATTTTAATAATTTTACTATTAACTATGGAATACTCACCATTAATCTGCTGTCCAATCTTCTCTAATTGTTTACAGAGTCGATCAAAGATGGCCTTTTTTACACCACTTGTGGCTACCATTTTATTTTTATCCACTTTTAGCTTCAGAATTCTACAAAATAATTTGAAAAATTTAATTTTCTTAAGACCAGCATGGTAATTGTCTCTGATCAGATTATCAATTTATTTCCTTTTTGCCCATGGTTTATGAAGAGCCCCCAAATGTCTAGTTTTACCTTTATTCCAAGAATATGACATTAGCTATAAGCATGCAAATTTGTCTTAAGCTTTTTATTTAGTTATTGGACTGACTTAAAATATTCATGGACAGCTATAAAAAATAAAATAAAATAAAATACACACAGGATTTATTTTATAACAAAAGGGGTACAGAAAAGAAACTTGCTATAGTGCTTCATACCTTTTAAACTCTTTCTTATAAATCTCAGATATTACTAATTTGCTGAATGACAATCACAGAGTTTTTAAGGTTCAACTCACTTTAACCCATGGTACTTATAAGTATACTACAGAACATAAACTGTTCCCCACCTGTCAATAAAACACCTAATGATACTAAGAAACCGCAACAATCATTCATGAAAAATACAAAATAAACTTCTTATCCAGGATAAGAGAACTGTTCAGTGCAATTTGGTTTCAAAATTGGGGTTAATTTGCTAACAGTTCTCAATGTTTTCTACCACAGCCACATTCCCTCCCCATACACACATCTTTGTTTAAAGGGAATTTTTCATGAATGCCAATTAATCACTCCTACATATGTAGCTAATAGTACCAAACACACCAAAATTAGTGGTTGGATAGTGAGAAACCAATCCTTTAAGGGCCAACTACACTTTGTTTTCTAAGGAGTTTCCCAGCAAGACAAAACCAGACAACTTTAGATAAGAATATAAAAATTATTAAAATTTCCAGGGTATCATATGTACAGATACCAAAATGTTAAGATTCAGATGTAAGAATTTATCACTGAAAATTGTTAGCTTCATTACAGGATAAACTGGGCATCTGGTCCCTTGGCCACCATTCTTTACTTACAGGGAAAAATATTCTCTGAGTTTTGATCAACTAAATAAGAAGTATTTCTTAGGAATGAAAAGCCCATTTGTAAATTGGGGACTATTCTGAATATTAAAAGGCACACTTACTTGCATGCTGAAAGTAATGCAGCAGTGGTGAAAAGGGGCCTGGATAAGTCAAGGTCTACTTTCTGTGTCTGAGGAAGACTGGACTCATAGCTAAAAGAAAGCAGCATTTGAAGAATTATGTGTTGTCACTTTTAGTGTATTATTTTTTAAGACTGAAAAACCAGAATAGGACACTGGATAGTTTTGTTTTACGTATCAGTATAAATTTTCAATTAAGGTTCTTTATGCTCTATACCTTTCCAGTATCTCTGAAGCCATGTTCACTGCTTCTGTACAGCCAAACTGTACAGCTAGGTCTCTTATTCCAATATTTGAATTCAGGCCCAGTAAACATTCAAAAGATTTAAGGCAGCTCTGATACATCTTCTTCTTCAAACCAGAAAGTTTAATTAAATAAGCCTTTGAAAGGAAAAAAATACACACCGATCATAAATATCATAAGTCAATATGTTAGCACTCTTAAGCACTTTTTAAATAAGTGGCATCACCTTTTCAAAATTAACTAATTCTGTAGCAAGTCATTCACAGTACCTAAGTGTTTAGTTTCAGTTAGTCAAAAATCAGTAGTTACATAAGGCAGAGTAAGTATTGCTTTTAAGGAGCTCATAAGATAAAATGGCAGCCACGCACATGAAGAGATAATTTAGAATGCAACAAAGTGTTACTATAGCCAAGCTTTATGAATAAAAAGCTGTGGGAGACACATATATGGCTACTTAGTGGGAGTGGAGCAGAGAGGATGTGGGGGTGTGTGTGTGTGCACGCGTGCGCGTGGCGGAGGAGGAGAGAGGAGAGATGGGTACTGGGGAGAAACAGGAAGATCAACAACCGTGGGAAGCCAACTCTGCCTGGGAGAATCAAGGAAAGCTTCATAAAGGTTGTAATGGCAAGGTGGGGTCACTCAAGATAACTAAGAGTTTGCCAGAAAAGCATTCCAAGAAAAAAAAAAATGTTGCATTTACAAAGTTCTATGTTATTAAAGAGCATGGTCTGTTTAGTGAACAGCATAGCTTGAACAGGGAGGCTGGAGAATTTGATGGTAATGGGGAGCCAATACAGCTTTCTTTTTAATGCCACCATTTAACAAGTGTATCATTATGTACTAGGCCGTGTTAAGTGTGTCACACACAGTTTACGGTCTAATCCCCCTAATATTCCAGTGAAATGGATATTCTTATCCCAACTTTATGGATAAGGAAACTGGAGACTCATAGAACTAGTAACTGGTGGTGTTAAGATTTGTAATCATGTCTTTCTGGCTCCAAAAGCTTGTTCTCTCAACCGCTTTTTTTAGTGAGAGGGAAAAAACAAAAACAAAAACACATGGGTTTTAAAGTAAGTGCTTTAGGAAGATAATGTTAGTGGTAGTGAAGACATCCTCGAGTAAAGAAAGAGGTGGCCAGGGAAACTAGATAAGAAAGAGAATGTTGCAAAAAATTTTCTATCTTTCGAATTTGATAAAATGATTCTAAAGTTCATCAAGAATAATAAACATAGAATAGCCAGGAAAATTCTAAAACTTAAGAGTTATGGCAGGCATCTAGGCCAACCAGAAATTAAAATGTATGATTAAGGTTCAGTGTTGCAGTGAATTATTCCGAGAGTTCAATGGGACCTACTTACCCTGTCCAAGGGGCATGTCATAAAGGAAGCGGCAAGGTCCAGGCACATGACCGCATTACTGGTTTCTGTGGTATGTGCGGACAGGCCAATACACTTCACCTGGGACAGTCGTAAGTACTCCTCTGCTTTCCTAGTTATAAAGGTAAGGCATCCACTAAAATTTTTTTTCCAGAAGTTTGCCCAACTCTTTGGTAAATAATGGATATAGCCTGGAGGATTTCATCCTGTGCCTAACTACTCACAGATTTGGGGCTGGCAATGAAGCTTACATTCTCTGGGGGCTCTATAAGAACAGAACCAGTACCCTCTACTCTATACCAGCGCCCCACCCCACCCCCGCCCATACACCACTATGCTCAAGTGCTTCTGGGCAGAAGCAAGTTCTTCAATTCCTCCAAAAACAAAAACAAAAACAACCCTTCATTTTATCTTCCATTACTAGAACAAGCATGAACAATCAGAGTTCATGAGAGAGCTTAGACCTGGAGCCTCCTTTCCGCCCCCCTCTTCTAAATTAGTGATTCTCAACCTTGTACATCAGAAGCACCTTGCACCTTGAGGGACTCAGTAGGCCAGGGACAGGGTCCAGGAATTTGTATTTCAAACAAATGTCAAGATGCTGCTGGCTGGCTCAGGAGCACACTTTGACACCCACTGCTCTAAATGGTTACTGCCTCCAGGAAGCCATACCTCAAATCTTTTAAGAAGTGCTCCTTTTCTTCCCTCACCTACCTGACTACCGAGGCACCCAGCCTAGTCCTGCTGTCCACGCTTTACCTAGGATGGCTTTATCTCTATGTCTAGATCATGCAAAGATTTTTTCCATCCCAAGGCCTCTCTTGGGCTGCTGTTTCTACTGGGGCCGCTCTTTCCACAACTTCCCAAGGCTGGCACCTTCCATTAATTGGGTCTCGGAGGAAATGGCACCTCCTCGGAGGATCTTCCTGAATATCTGTATCTAATGCAGCTGCTCTGCGCCACATCCCAGTCGCTATCACATTACCCTGTCTTTTCTACATAGACCGGACCGCTATAGACCTTTTAAGGGGCCTGTACCACATCTGTAAAATCCCCTCAGTAGACATCTGCGGGAGGATTGGAAATGCTCCCCAACTCTTTCCTTTTCCCACCAAAGTTCGCGTGGGCGTCCTCTCCCACAAGCCTGCAGCCAGGAAGCTTTTCTTGACTCAAAGACCTAATCCCGCCCGGCCCCGGCGTTCCACTCACACTCCAGGACCGCCCGTCCCACGGGCCTCTCCCGCGGAGGGTCCGGGGCCCGCGCGGCCGGACTCACCTCAGCACGTCGGACTGGGCGATGCCCAGCCGAGGGGCTAAGCGCCCGATCAGCCCCGACTCCATGGTGCGGACGCCGACGACTCACACCAGCAGCCTTCGCGCCACGAAACCCGCGCGCAGGGTCCGCGCGGGCCAGTGAGAGCCAGGCCCCACCTCCGACATACCTGGATTGGTCAGAATGAGAAGTTGCGCCCCTCCCGCAAACCTATCCTGAACTTTGTTTTGCGCAAGCGCACCATGAGAGTACTCGCCAAGGCTGGGGTGAATGTGGGTGGGGCAGTTCACCCCATTTCCAGCCCTTCCTTCTTGACGAACTCGTTAAACGTTCCCTTTCTCTCCTGCTGTTTCCTTCTTGCCGACCGAGGGATTCCCCACTGCTCTTCTCTTAGGTACCTGCACCGCCCCGCCCTCTCTCGTCCCTTGTAAAGAGACTGGCTGGCGCACAGGTCCGTCAAGCCAGCCATAGTGGCAAGAGCTAATTAACACGCGAGACTTGGGTTTCTCGAGGCGGGCCAATCGGGGAGGCTCCTGGAAGTCTGTGGGCGGGGCTATGGAGGGCGGGGCTTGGAGGGGCCGCAGCATCACCTGACCGCGGGAGGCTTAGCGCCGAGTGGGTGCTGCTTGCTGCTGGCTGTGGAGGGTCGCCATGGTGAGTGCTGAGGGGGCGTCGCGCCCCGGGCGGACCTTTCCGCCAGTCCCTGCTCCATACCACTGCCCTGGACCTCTGCGGGCGGAGTTGATTCCCCGCAACCAGACCGGAACTCACGCGGTCCGGGCTTGGCCTGCGGGACAGGGGACAGGTCCGCGAAGGCCGCAAGCGTGAGGTTCCGGGCCGGGGTGGGCGGCGGCTCCTGGCCGCGGCTGTTGCTCTGAGACTAGGCGGCTTCTCCACAGGGGTTTCTTGGTCTGTAGGCTCTGGGAACCCCATGAAGGCCTACGGCCCCTCTGTGTGATGTTGGCCACCGCCCCTCCCTGCTGGGTGCTCGAGTCCCGCGTCTGGGTGGCAGCGTGGGTCGGGGGCGTGCGGAGGGCCCGAGGCTTCTCAGGGGCTGCTAGCGTTCTCACCTTCGTGGCTGATGGTGCTCGGTCGGCCCCACGTCCATTCCAGGGCACGAAAGACCCGCCGGAGGGGCCGCAGTGGGGCCCTGGTCTTTATTGCCTTGTAGCCCCTATCGGCTGTCAGTATTTGTCAGCGTATTCTAGGGACCCGCTTACGTGAATTTCCTGGAAGGACTCCTGCTATCTTCCATTAATCCTGACGGAGGGAAAGGAGACATTGTTTCCTCTAACATTTGTCCCTTGGGCACACTGGCCCTCCTCCTTGTCTCCTCAGTGATGAAATCCAATTATTTTACTTGCTGGAAGTATTCTCTTTAGCTCCTCTGAGTGAGGGCAGCAAATCGTGGTGGGCCAGTTGGCCGGTAAACTTGAACTTCCTCAAAATGTGAATCCTGTGTCTAGTTCCTACAAAGGCAAGTTGTCACTTGAGTTTTATTAGCGTTTGACATAGTGTGCACTATATAAATAATGTTTCTGGATATTGGTTTACTGTATGTCAGTTTCAATTATCTCATTATTTGCTTTATGCAGACAAGCTTCTGTAAACTTGTATATATGGAAACAGGCTTCACTTTAAATGTATTAATGCCAGAAAGCAAAATCAAACTTTTAACATTTACTACTTTCATAAGTTTTATCAGAAATTTTACAATTGGGGATTGATATAGGACCATTGTAAAAGTTAAATTAGGGGAGCAGATGTAGCTCATTTGGTTGAGTGCCTGCTTCCCATGTACGAGGTCTTGGGTTTAATCCCTGGTACCTCCTAAATTTTTTTTAAATTAGGATTTGTCAGTTTCTGAACATTTATGAATTGACATTTATTGTGTTATGTAACAGAAAGCACTTTATTGAGGATTTACTAAGCACCTGGTATTGTGCTGGATGAACCAGTTTGGAGTGGTGAGCCAGACCCACCGACCTGTCCTCATGGATTTTATTGGGAAGGAAACTTGGGTTTTAGTCTTGTCATAGCTATTGCCATGGTGACTTGGGCATTTCACTCAATCTTCTCTCAGTTTCACTTGTGCATTTGAAAACAACAGTTGGCCTATTTGGCTCTTCCCATGCCTAAAATTCTAGAATTGAATTCAATTCATCAAACATCCTCCATGTCTTTTATGTCAGAGACAATGCACTGGATACAGTTTTTGCTCTCAATAATTTTTTTTTTTTTTTTCGAGACTGGGTATTGAACCCAGGACCCCCTACGTGGGAAGCTGGCAGCTCAACCATTGAGTCACATCAGCTCCCCTGAGTTGGTTTTTTCGTTTGTTTGTTTATTTTTGTTTGTTTGTTTTTAGGAGGCACCCGGAACCCAACCCCGGGACCTCCCATGTGGAATGCAGGCACTCAACTGCTTGAACCACATGGCTCCCATTAAATAATTCTTAAGAGTTGGGCAGGGGATACTGTTGCTTGTGGAACTTACTGTGCTACAGTGTGAGAATTACTTAATTAAGCACTATCAAATCAGTGCTTTGAGGTCCTGGAGGGGGAGAGAGTGCTGCCCCGGGAGCTTAGGAAAGACTACAGGAAGTAATATGTGAACTGGATGAGGAGGGGAAGCAGAATTTCTCCAGGTGGAGAAGAAAGGGCAATGAGCTTCACTTCTTGCCAATAAGTGAAATTGAGAGGCGTGAATGTTCATGGTGTGTTCCATCATAGGATTCCTGGGGAGAGGCATTGGTAAAGGAAGTTTGTGGAGACCTATTTTGCTGAAAGATTTCTGCTTTATATCTTCCTCAGAGGAAAGGTGTTTAAGCTGAGAAGCAACAAAATGAGGTTTGTGTTTTAGAAAAATGAGGGCTTGTGCCAAGAATTGATTGGTGGCAATCAATCATATAACTTCCTCCAGTCCTTTTGTGCAGGGGAGATGAAAGAAATATTTTGTTATATGGAATCTTTTGTGTGTGTGTGTGTGTGACTTGGGTAATTGATCAAAATCATGTGTAAATCTTTCATAATTTGTAACAAATGTCTCAACAATGCAAGGTGTTGGTGGTAGGTTGATGTATGGGACCTCTGTATGATGTTATGCATGTTTGTTTAGTAAGTTCACAACTTTGACTATACACTTTTTGTTTATGTTCATGTATGAATGATATTTAAAAAATAATAGGGTGGGGTGGGGCAAAAATATGCCAAATGTGAGATACTGTATTTTGATTAGTAGTAATATTTTGAGGATGCTCTTTCATCATTTGTTAAAAGTGTTTCACAACAATGCAAGGTATTGGTAGGGTTGGTATAAGAGCCCTGTATGATGTTATGCATGTTTGTTTTATAAGTTCTCAACTTTTTCTATGCACTTGTTTATGTGTGTTTAAGTGATATACTTCAATAAATTTTTTAAATGAAAAAAAGGCAAAACAAAAAAATTCCTGTGTAAAGAGTAATAAATCAAAATAATGTAAAGCATTAGAAGAATATCTGATCAAAATTTAAATTGAAGCAATACTATTACAGAAAAATGTACTATTTTCCATGTCTCTAAATGGATATGGGAAGTCTCTGAGTTCCTGTAATAGTGGAAGAGTCCTTTGTCTTTTGTTTTTGAAAGTTAACCTGTCAAGTTAAATGTTTAGTTCCTTACACTTTGAATGCAGTTTCAGTGGATTCTTAGAGACATACTACACCACCTCGCCATCCTAGATGATCCTTGCCGAAAGAGTAATAAAGCCTGAAATGTCATGTCTTAAGTCTTTGAGATAGTAAATGATGGGGGTGGGGTGGGGGATTGATTTAAGAAAACTACATTTGTAGGATATTTAAAAAACAACACAAATGATTTAGATTTGGAAAATCAACTAAAAAAGATTCAAAGGTAAATGAGCAATTTTGTACTATTTAAGAATGTAGTCTAGTAGTGTTTTCTAGCCTTTTTAAAATTTTTTTTTACTGTAACCCTCTTGAATACATTTTTATCATGAGCCAGCACACACACACTTACTTATATAACTAAAACAAAACTTTCACAAGATAGTAGTTTACTTTATGTGATGCCTTCTGATATTTTTTTTCTTTTTAAATACTGACTATGACCCTTTTAATTGAATTTGTGGCTCATGGTCAAGTAGTGATACAAAACAGAAATAATTAAAACTTAAAGAAGAGTGTTATATTAGAAGACTATAGATTAAATATCTTTAGTTAAGTAACTTCAATTTCAATGACAGAATGAACTGTTTTTATGGGGAAGGCTTTACGGAGAGGATGTGGTATTTGAATAGGGCTCTGAAGGATACCTGGGATTTGTCCATGTGAAGATCCAGATGTATGAATGACAGTATAGGAGGTCCTTGTTATTTGCAGTTAACTGAAATTGCAAAAAAGCCTATTTATGATAGGGACCAACAGTTCATAGTAAACAGAGGAGCAAAAGGAATTGTTTGGAACTCTTGAAAAAACAACTAAATTATGAAAGTAAGTTTTCAAAAATTATATTTTTTAAAATGTAGGCTATAACTGTAGTGAAGTACTAGTCTTGGATTAAATAAAGAATGAATCAAGTTTTGATTGTTGGAAAAACCACGTTACACTTGACCTTTACAGTACAATCATAAAAGGGTTATTTTTTGCAGAAATATTTGAGGAATGCAGTAATTTTTCACCCACCTTCCTTAATCCTTTGATAGATCATTATGTTTTGAAATTCACATCCCTCATCATTCTTAATTTTCCCTACTTCAATTGTTAACTTCTGCCATATTCTCAGTTTTTAGGTAGCACTTTCATTAACACCTTGAAGTTCTGTATATATGAGAGTAGTGTTTTCATTTACAATTGATTTGCATTATACTGTCAGACTACACTATAGCATTTTTTTTTAAAGATTTATTTTATCTATTTATCCCTACATTGCTTTATTAATCTCAAAATAAAGTGTTGTTTTGATAGTCTTGAATAATGAAACAGACTGGATTTAACTGTTCATGTTTATGTGTAAGTCCTTGCCTTCCACCTTTCCAACTTATTTGTCTGAGAAGCATTCTGTCTTTAATAATTTTTTATTAAATATGTAATCTAAACATTATCAAACTAACTCATTCATTCACACAATGAACATTTAAGAAGCGTTCATTATGTGTCAGACAGTGTGTTGGTTCCCAAGGACAAAATGATCCCAATTTACAATTGTAATGTGATGCTGTAGTAGAGGTGGAAACACTGTTGATAATACAGCAAAGGAAGGAGTGGTTAATTCTGCTTGAAAGGTAGATCTAGTTTAGTTTGCAGATTTTTGCTGATGGCAAAGGGAAGAGTATCTGGATATATTTTGTCCATTATAGCTGTAGATATGTATATTTGAAATGAAACTTGGGTACTTGAGAACATTCTTTATGGTGTTCTAGTATCAGTCACTAACAATAATTTCAGGTTTAGTGTACTTCTAACCTTTTAATCTCTTATTATATATTGCCTAAGGAGAAAGAAAGTCAGTGTTCTTATAAACTAGTTACTTGGTCTAAGGATAGATTAAAACACAGTTGGAAAATAGTCTAGAGAAAAAGAGGCTTTTAGAGATTTAGGTTAGACTATACCTATCACAAAAATTAGGTCTATTGGATGGCTATGCATTGGACGGATTCAGAGCATAGTAGCAGAATATAGGCAGCCATAAACTACTACCACATGTTTCTTTCAGGGCAGTCTACAAAATGTTGTTAGTTTCTAAGAATGAGGCAGTTTTCTGTACACGTTAACATTCCCCTTTACAATGCTATTAATATAGAACTGGAATGAACCTTATATGAATGTCTAGGAGGAGAGCTATGACTAGAACTGTAGAAAGTGCTAATAAGATATTAAAAGTTTTTTTTTTCCAGCCTACAACACAGCAGTCACCTCAAGATGAGCAGGAAAAGCTCTTGGATGAAGCCATACAGGCTGTGAAGGTCCAGTCATTCCAAATGAAAAGATGCCTGGTAAGAATGACTATATGGGAGGCATAACTACAACCTAACTAAGGAAGCATCTAAAGTGTTTTCTAAAATCATATAGCACCACTGCTTCTGGTAAACCTAGCATTTGTCTCCAAGAACTTTTAAGAACCTCCCTCAAATATTGTGTGGAGCAATTTCAAAAGATGGCCCTGTTCACTCACATTTATATTGATGATTTGAGATTGTCTGTCTTCCCTATCAGAATGTAAGCTCTCTAAGGACCAGAGACCCTGCCTTTTATATACATATCAATGAATTATCACCACACCAATATCTGACCCAAAATTACTAGCCTCTTAAGTAATAAGTTACTGTGATGGTAATGATGGTAATATCTTACTATGGAAAGTGCCTTATGGTTTCTAAGGCTCGGTGATGTTCCTTTTTAGTTAACTGAACCTGTTGTATTGATATCCTTGTAAGCAAAATGGCATAAAAATAAACATCTTGGGATGGAGAAAATGGGTGGGCATGGAATTTGCTATTCCTTACTTCTTTCTCTTTTGTGTCTAGATAGTATTTCCTATATCTCCAGGAATTGTTTATGAGTCAAGTGTGATAAAGGGTATTGTGAAGGTTTGAAGAAAACAAACTTACATGGATAGTCATTCTCGAACAGCTTATGACAGATTTGCTAGCTTTGTTTAACCTATGACAGAGTCATAATCCAGATAGGATCTTGTTTCAAAAGAATCAGTATTTTCTATCTGTCTTGGTTGCAAGTAAAATGTGAATTAATGGAGCTAGTTTCATAGTCTCTAGAAAGATTGAAGTCATACCAGGAAGCATGCAATCCTAAACACGTAGACTTGCTAAGCTCTGCAGCCCTGTGAGGAATCATACATCTTTTTCTATTCATTAGAGAGAATGCAAGATGAAACCATCTAAATTTGATTTTATAATAATTTAAGTACTGTGTATTGTTAAACTTATGTAATAAATCCTTCATGTAGAGAGTTTATATAACCAAGTTAAATGTTTATTTAAACAAAGCATTCTCATCAATTCTTCTGATGTTTCTATAGGACAAAAACAAGCTTATGGATGCTTTGAAACATGCTTCTAATATGCTTGGTGAACTCCGGACTTCTATGTTATCACCAAAGAGCTACTATGAACTTTGTATCTTTTGAATGTGGAAGAATAAACATTTTGGACCACACTTCTTGATAAGACCATATTATGTTTGTTGCTTATTAAATTTTTCTATACTTATATTATTCTTCATTGTCTTAACCAAATGGTAATTCTTCTCTATGCAGATGTGCTAAAAAGAAAAAGAAAGAAACCTATCTTTATAATAACCTTTTTCTGTGCTTCAGCTTTTAGATTAGGTTGTTGTTAGATCCAGAATTTAAGACACCTCATAAAGGATTGGCGCCATTAGATTTTGTCATGTAGGACTTCAAAATGGAAAGGAATACAATAATTTTGCTACCTCTAAACTCTTTAGCAGTCTGAAAGGCAAGCATTGTTTTTATTGATTTGCTTCACTAGACACCCTTTATTTCATCTATTATGTTTTTTTTTTTTTTAAATGACTGGTTCTGTGTGCTTTTTATTTTATTTTATTTTATTTTATTTTTTTAAAGATTTTTATTTATTTATTCATTTATCCCCCCCTTGCTGCCCGTGCTCGCCGGGTCAGCCAACCACGCCGCGCCGGCGGGCCTGCCCTCACCAGGAGGCCCCAGGAACCGAACCCGGGGCCTCCCATATGGCAAACGGGAGCCCCACTGATTGAGCCACAGCCGCTTCCCGTTCTATTATGTTTTAAAATAAGGAAAGCCCAATTGAAATTCTGACTTCATTTAAATATGTCCTATTAAAGGACTAACTTAAGTATCTGCCCAAAAGTTTAATGACTCCAATAAATTACAGAGTATTGCTTAGGTTGGCTTAGCTTTACTTATTTATTTATTTATTAATTTATTTAAACTTTTATTGTAGTAAAATATATACAACTCAAAATTTCCCATTTTAACCACTTTCAAGTGTACAATTCAGTGGTATTACATTCACAGTATTGTATTACTATCACCAACATCCATTATCCAACTTTTTTATCACCTCAGTCAAACTCTGCACCCATTAAACAACACCTCTGTATTATTCCCCTCACTCTCCAGCCCTGGTTACCTGTAATCTACTTTCTGTCTCTTAATTCTAATGTGTCCTTAATAATAATGAAAAGATATGGCTATTTCTGATGAACTGCACTATTTGGAGGTCTATCTGACAGATGAATTTGCTAAAGGAAGGAAAGTGGCAGATCTCTATGAACTCGTACAATATGCTGGAAACATTATCCCTAGGCTGTAAGTAATGAAGAATCTGAGGACATTTTTTTTTTTCTTCAGGTGTCGGGGCCAGGGATGAACATGGGACCTCCTATGTGGGAAACTGGCGCTCAACCACTGAGCCACATTGGCTCACTTGAGTTAGCTTGTTTGTTTGTTTGCTTTTTTTTTTTTTTTTTTTTTAGGAGGCACTGGGTACAGAACCCAAGACCTCTCTCATGTGGGAAGCAGGCACTCAACCACTTGAGCTACATCCGCTCCCCTGAGGACTTATATATCCTTTAAAATTAGCAGCTTTTAACCAATGTTAAGATGGTTTAATTTCTCACCAAATTGCAATTGGCATTCTTGGCAGATACTCGATTTTTTTTTATTTTGTTTTTTTTAGGGTGTACTAAATGAACTTTTTATATAGATATTTGAGGCATTTTGGAAATGGAAACAAAAAATGTTATTTTATTTAATGTCATGACTACTAGAAAACCTAATATCACAATTGTTTTCTTCCTAACATGTTTAAAGACCAGCCAGTGAGAGAAATAGAATTAGGGAGTCATCAAGTGGTTATATTTTAAATCAGATGGTATTTTCTTCATTGTGCAGGAGATAGAAACCTGTTTCCTGTCTCATTTATTTAAATAATATGTTTGTTTTCAATGCATCTGGACATAATGAAATTCTTGTATTTGAATGTTTTATTTCTAATCATGTTTCTTCATAATTCTTCTAGTTATCTGTTGATCACAGTTGGAGTTGTATATGTCAAGTCATTTCCTCAGTCCAGAAAAGATATTTTAAAAGATTTGGTAGAAATGTGCCGTGGTGTGCAACATCCCTTGAGGGGTCTATTTCTTCGAAATTATCTTCTTCAGTGTACCAGAAACATCTTACCTGATGAAGGAGAGCCAACAGAGTGAGTGATTTTCTTTTTTGATTATAGTTGTAATATGTTTTCATTGTAAAATACATTTTAAAAAAACCGTAAAGAACAACGTAAATATAAAAATTCTCCCATGCATAGTCAGCCACCAGTAACATTTTGTATATAGATTTCCTTTAGAATACACTATATGTAGTATAATACAAAATGATACCAAATGCACCTTTATACAAAGTAGACATAATTTTAGATCCTGTTGCTTTCATTTAGCATAACTGAGAGCATTTTTATTATGTTAAATATTCTTTGAAAATAGGACTTTTTAAATGAGTTACATTTTGAAAATTGTATTTGTGATGAAATAATGAAGTATGCTTAGCTTTTTCCATGACCTAGCCAGTTTTCACGTTGTTTTTTGAATGTCTGTCAGTTTTTATAATGACTGAATTTATGGAATCCTAGTTATACTAAAATAGAAGTGATTTTAATGATCTGTGCACACAAGTTAACTCTAAAAACGGGGAAAAAAAAAAAGAAAATGGCCATTCAGAGACAGCTCTGTCTTTTATGTAACTAGTTTTCCAGCATCCAGGTCTACTGTGTTTTTATCCTAGAGCAATGGCAGATAGTCACCTGGTTGTGTTTTTCAACTAACTTCAAAGTAACAGGTTCCCTAGATTGAGGAATTTTTTTTTTAAAGTTTATGCATTCATTTATTTATTTTAAAGTATACAATTCAGTGATTTTTAGTATGTTTGCATCAGTTCCTTTTTAAAAGAAAAAACACAAAATTTTATGATGCATGTGACAAATTTAAATAGTGCCCAAAAGATAAAAATTTCATAGGGTAAAAAAGATGGTGAGATTATTTACTGTATTATAATATTGACTCTCACTTTTGAGCATTTAATTAGGCAGTTAATACAAAAATTTGGCAGGATTCAAATAAAGAGGATGTAGAAAAATAAAGCAAGGAAATATGTGATCCCTTCCCTCACAAAGCTTACAATCCAATAGAAAACAAAATATTCAGCAATAAAATGATGTAGTTAGTGTATATCAAGTGTCCATTTTTTAAGGGTTTTTTAATTAAGGGAGTTGCCCATAAGAGCAAGTCAGATTGGCCCAGGGAAGAGAATTGGGGAAAGTTATTTGTCCATTTAAACTTGTACTGCATTCTCCCTCTAGTACTTTTTTCCCTTAAGTCTGTTCCCCTTGATATTTAACACCAAGCCAAATAAAGTTGAAAGTGGCTTTTATGAAGCATTTGTGTTTTAGAGATAAGAAGGTAATGCACAAAGGAGAGTGACAGTAGTTAAGTTAGTTCTGTCATTTAAATATTTTATAAAGACTTTCCAACTGTTTCTTTGCAGTGAAGAAACAACTGGTGATATCAGTGATTCCATGGATTTTGTCCTACTCAACTTTGCAGAAATGAACAAGCTCTGGGTGCGAATGCAACATCAAGGGCATAGCCGTGACAGAGAAAAGAGAGAACGAGAAAGACAAGAACTAAGAATTTTAGTGGGAACAAATTTGGTGCGCCTCAGTCAGTTGGAAGGTGTAAATGTGGAACGTTACAAACAGGTATATCTTTTTACTTGTCACCTTTTCTTGGTAATGAGATATAAATTGAAGTCTGAATTTCTAAATCTAAATATTTTTTGTAAATACATTGAAAACCATTAAAAAAATGGCTGTTATGAGAGAAGACCTAAGTAAATGGGAAGATATGCAGAGTTTGTGGATTGGAAGACAATATAGATGGAATATCAATTCTCCACAAGTTGATCTGTAGATTCAGTGCCACAAAATCCTATCAGGCTTTTTTGTGAATATTGATGAGATAATTCTAAAATTTATATGATGAAACAAAGAACCTAAAACAACCAAAACTATATTTTCAACAAGAACAAAGTTTGAGGACTCAGACAATCTGAATTCAAGATTTACTCTAAAACTACAGTAAATTAGTGTGGTATTGGCAAAAGAATAGATGCATAAATCAATAGAAGAGAATAAAGTAGAGATGGGCAAGCTTTTTCTGTAAAGGACCAGATAGTAAATATTTCTTGGCCTTGCAAGCCCTTATGATCTATTACAGCTTCTCAACCCTGAAGATATAGGGGTTTCCTAGTGCAAAAGTAGCCATTGGCAATACAAAAGCAGCCATAGATAATATGTAAGTGAATGAGTGTGACTGTGTTATGTAAAACTTTAGTCATAAAAAAACATGCAATGGGCCAGATTTGCTGATCTCTGAAATACACAGTCCAGAATAGACTCACATGTGTATGATCAATTGATTTTCTTTTTTTTTTTTTTTTAATGAGATTTTTTTCTCTTTTAGGAGGTACTGGGGATTGAACCCTGTACCTCGTGCATGGGAAGCAGGTGCTTAATCACTGAGCTATACCTGCTCCCCATCAATAGATTTTTTTTTTTAAGATATTTATTTATTTGTTTGTTTGTTTATTTATCCCCGCCTTGCGCTGCACGGGCCAGTTTGCCTTTTACCAGGAGGCCCTGGGAATCGAACCCAGGACCTCCCATATGGTAAACGGAAGCCCAACCAATCCTGTCAATTGAGTTTTGACAAAGGTGCAAAGACAATCTTTTTGACAAATGGTTCTGGAACAATTGGACATTTGTATACAAATAGAATGAACCCTAACCCATCCATCCTTCACACCAAGTACAAAAACTCGAAAATGGATTGTTGTTCTAAATGTAAAACCAAAAAGTATAAAACTTCTAGAAGAAAATACACAGAAAATCTTTATGACCTGAAGTTTTACAAACATTTCTTAGCACACTGAAAGCACAAAGCGTAAAAGAGAAAAAAATTCATAAAAAGGGCTTCTCCCAAATGGCTTTCACTGAATAGAATTTTTGGTTTGAAATATGGTCTGTAAAATTTTAATCTCAGATGATGTATGGGTGAGAAAAATCTATGCTTTTATTTAAGTTTCAAGTTAAAAGTTCAAATGTGTTTATTAAAGGAGTAGTTTAGGATTTAAAAAGGAATCTTTTAAGTCTTACACATTTTTTTCTGATTTAGATTGTTTTGACTGGTATATTGGAGCAAGTTGTAAATTGTCGGGATGCTTTGGCTCAAGAATATCTCATGGAGTGTATTATTCAGGTAGGTGGGAACATTTCTTTCTTTTTTTTTTTTTTAGGAGGTACTGGGGGTTGAACCCGGGACCTCATATATGGGAAGCAGGTGCTCAAACCACTGAGCTACACCCACTCCCCTATTTCATTTTTTTGAAGGACCTATTTTTATTTATTTTTTATCGTTTCAGAAAAATCTTCATAAAATAGAAAATATGCTTTCTTTTATAAAGAATTTTTTTTTTCCCCCACCAAATAATAACTTCGTCTTTGTTATTGCTGTATATTTTCCCCAAAAATGTAGGGAGAAGTAGCCTCTGAGTTTTCTGGATCTCATTAGCTTAGTTTCAGTTATTAGGTATACTTTGGTTAGTGGACTGTTTTCATCTGTGCTAATGTTTAGAGACACTCAAGAGTTATGTGTTTGAATTTAGTTATAGGAGATTAAATTTTTTCCCCATAATTTTAAATACCATAAATGAGTCCAGAACATTATGTGAAATACTTTTGCTTGTGTCACTCAATTATTTGATTTTCAGGTTTTCCCTGATGAATTTCACCTTCAGACTTTGAATCCTTTTCTTCGGGCTTGTGCTGAGTTACACCAAAATGTAAATGTGAAAAACATAATCATAGCTTTAATTGATAGGTAAGAGCTTCCAACACTGGAGGGCAAATGCTTTGACTTGGGAATAATTAATTAAAAACATTTTTGTGGATTATTTGTTTCTGTTACGTCTTTATTGTATTAGTGGTCTAATTTAATTGTACTATAAATGATATGATTCAATAGGTTGGAATATCTACTAGGCACTTGTCTAGCTAAGGTGTGAAAGAGGGAGGGAGATAAGTATTCATCTCAACAAGATCTAAATAAAATCCATTAGTTTAATTGACATTTAAAGACATTGTAAGATCCATCATTCTTAAATCTTACAAATCCAAAGATTTATAAGAACAAAATTTGTTTTTTTTACCATGGTGAAAGTTATTTTTCATTGGGAACTGATTTGGTTTGGAATCTACTTCATTAAATAACTGTAAGATATCTATGATTAAGAATATTCAAGTAGTTACTTTGTGATCAGAAAATTTTCTTAAGAATTTTAAAATATTAAATATGTTTAATAATCCCCTTTGGGTTTAATTTTGATTTTTTTAGCTATTGGTCTTAGTTTGTTAAAGGTATAAATCTTGGCCTATGATAACGGCTTTGACTGACTGCTTAGCCACTATGCTGAGTGGCAGTGCATAAGATGCATCCTACTTGTGAGCATACACATTATTGTCATTATGAAGCCAGTAACCCAAGTGAAGATTTACTTCTGTGAATACCTTTTGTTATATTTTAAATATCTAATTACTAGTTTTAAAGTCTGAGAATTTATTCAGCAGTATTCTCCAAATTTTCAGCTCATTTCTGGGCAGTGAAAATTATGTGCTAATTGGGCCTACTCTTAAAGGAAGCTATTTCCTGTGTTGTGTTGAATGTAATGTCACTTAGCCATCCCTGTGTAGTTCATAACAAAATGTGGATGCATTTATGACCTCAACAAGCCAAATAATAATAATTGTTGTACTGTTGGGAATGGGACAGACATTGTTTTGAATAGTTTTAAGATTTGGGAAATAGGATTTAACTCACTACTTTGGAATTAGTTGTTTTTCATACTTTATACAATATTTAAAATGCAGTATCTTAAAATAGTCTGATTACACTTTATCTCTTAAAATTACATATTTTAAAATCATGGTTGTAGAATAGATTTGTTACTTTGCATTTACATCTTTAGCTTTAGTATTTTCTATCTGTATTTACTTAATTAGGTCTCAGAGAGTTAGGAAAATCAACTTCTTTAAATTCATAATATGGTATATAAGTAAGAAAGCAGATGAAATCAGGCACTGTTGGCAAAACTGTTTAGTTCATAAAAATTGAATTAAAAAAACAAAAAAAAAAAAAAAAAAAAGAAAAAAAAAACAAAAAATAAATAAAACAAAAAAAAATAAAATAAAATAAAAAATAGAAAAAAAAATTGAATTAAGGGAATGATCAGCTATACTCCAAGTCCTTTTGTTAAAACCATTTTTAATGTTGTAGGGAAATATATTCATTGTAGAAAATACATAAAAACATAAAGAATAAAATGTCATACATGACCCCATTACCCAGATCCCTGTATCTTTTAAAATAAAGATTATTTTTTTTTTAGATTAGCTTTATTTGCTCACCGTGAAGATGGACCTGGAATCCCAGCAGATATTAAACTTTTTGACATATTTTCACAGCAGGTTGCTACAGTAATACAGGTTTGTGTGGCTTTTTTCCTAAGTTCTTGAAATTTTGAAACTTTTCTGCTGATATGTCTTTTTCATAATTGTTTGAAATAATTCCTATGGTTTTCTAAACATTCCAGTCTAGACAAGACATGCCCTCAGAGGATGTTGTATCTTTACAAGTTTCTCTCATAAATCTTGCTATGAAATGTTACCCTGATCGTGTGGACTATGTTGATAAAGTTCTAGAAACAACAGTGGAGATATTTAATAAGCTCAACCTTGAACAGTAAGTCAAAGTTACATTTTTGTAAAAACCCTCATGAAGTACATTTTTGTCCAGATTCTTTTTTCTTTCTCAAGTACTTTTTGAAATGTTAGCATTTGTCTTGTTTTAAGCATTTGTTAGATTGTCATGGTTGGTGTAATCAGGGCAGAAAGTGGCAATCAGTTGGTTGTGTCCATTGATTAAGTAGTAGCATTCATGGAGTCTCCAGACAGCCTCCAAGGACTGGAGTCTCCAATTCACACCCATTTCTATATATAAATGAGTTTGTTTTTAAATTAAATCAAGCAGTGTTTCCATAAGAGATGGTTTTTTTTACAGGTGAGTAAATTGTGAAGAATTAGGGGCATATCTGCATTTAAGATGTAGAACTTACATATTTTTGTTTTGAGCTTTGATTTTGATATTATCAAGAGAAGTATAATAATCTTTTCCCTACTTGGAGCTTCCTTAACTATGCTTTCCTAGACATTTGGTGTCCTCTAGTGGCTACTGTGGGCAATTCTGACCCCATTATCTTTTTTCCTAGCGGTTCCTTACTGCATCTCCCACCCCCACCAGCTTCTGAACATTTTATTTTCCCTGTATGATTTATAATTTCATCTCATGTAATCATCTTACTATCACACTTCCAGTAGTTCAGCTACATCAAGAAAATTTATTTCTTTTTTATTCCCCTTTTTTCTTTTTAGTCACTCCCATTTTTTGTGAACTGAAAAACAGTCCAGATCTTAAATATTGTGAGAGAAAATCAAATGATGTAGCTATATTGTCTCCCAACAAGTAAGTGTTAAGGTAAAATTAGACAAAGAATTAGAAATCCCAGCCTCTAAAGGTCTTATAAGTGTATGGATATGCCTCAATCTACATAAAATGTTCCTACAAGTTACTATCTTAAATTCAACCTGCTGTTTCTTAATCACCAACATTTGATACAGAAGATACAGTTTGTGTGTTTTTCTATTTTGTGGAATTACTGGTTTTTCATAGATTTGCCTACTAATTTTCATCATAAAAATTAGTATTTTTTGGCTGCCCTAGGAACCAAACAACCACTTAAAAAATACTTTCCTTCAAAATGTCAAGTTCTAGAAAGCCATCTTAATTCCAGCTATAAACCTGTTCATGAGTTGGAGACTATTACATCTTATTTTGTATGAATAATAAAAGATGAATACACTGTGTTTAAAATAAGCATCTTTATCCTTTTAGAAGAAGGAGTATTTTTAGATAATGTGATTCACTGTGGCCCATTTCCTTTAATGTGTAAATGAAAATTTTGAAAGCTTTATGAATTAAGTGCTATTTATGTATATAGACAGTTAATTTTATCCATTAAAGGGCTGCTGTTTTTCTTTTTGTAGTATTGCTACCAGTAGTGCAGTTTCAAAGGAGCTCACCAGACTTTTGAAGATACCTGTTGACACTTACAACAATATTTTAACAGTTTTGAAATTAAAACATTTTCATCCACTCTTTGAGTACTTTGACTATGAGTCCAGAAAAAGCATGAGTTGTTACGTGCTCAGTAATGTTCTGGATTATAACACAGAAATTGTCTCTCAAGACCAGGTAAGAGAATACCAACTTGTTGTTTTAGTGAAACAGAAACAATGTAGTTAACTACTTTTTTTTTTTAAGTTAACTACTTTAAACCTTGGGACCAGACCACCTGAGAAGGGAGGGGAGGGTAACTTAATACCAAAAAAAGTTACAATAAATTGCTTATTCATTAAAATTAGAGCTATATAAAAAGAAATTATACCTATAATCCCACGAGAAAGAGAATAACCACTGTTAAATAACAATTCATGCGTCTCTTTCCAGACTTTTGTCAATGAATGAATTTATTGACATCCATAAACTTTCTTAAAAAAGGCATTATATAGTCTTGATACTATTTTGTAGCTTTACACAACTAGAAACACTTTATTAGGGAAGTTGTGGTTTTAAAGAAAAATCATGCATAAAAATACAGGATTCCCATATACCACCCTATTATTAACAGCTTGCATTGGTATGGTATATTTGTAAAAATTGATAAAAGCACATTTTTTTTTTAAAGATTTTATTTACTTATTCATTTACCCCCCCTTGCTGCTTGTGCTCGCTGGGTCAGCTGACCACGCCGTGCGGGCGGGCTTGCCTTCACCAGGAGGCCCCAGGAACCGAACCCGGGGCCTCCCATATGGTAAACGGGAGCCCTACTGATTGAGCCACAGCCGCTTCCCAAAGCACATTTTTTAATTGTACTATTAACCTTAGCCCATAGTTTAATTTAGGGTACACTGTGTTGTGCAGTTCATGATTTTTCTTTAAAACCACAACTTCCCTAATAAAACAAAGTGATGTTGGCTGTGGGTTTTTCATATATGCCTTTTATCATATTGAGGAATTTTCCTTTTATTCCTGTCTTTTGAAGTATTTTTATCAAAAAAGGATGGTGGATTTTGTCGAATGCCTTTTCTGCATCTATTGAGATAATCATGTGTTTCTTTTCCTTCAATTTGTTAATGTGGTGTATTACATTGATTGATTTTCTTATGGTGAACCACCCTTGCATACCAGGAATAAATCCCACTTGGTCGTGATGTATAAGTCTTTTGATATGCTGTTAGGTTCTATTTGCAAGTATTTTATTATTTCTTTCCTTCTTTTTGCTTTGTGATTGGTTTGCTGTTCTTTTTCTAGTTTCTCAAGTTGTTCAGTTAAATCTTTGAGTTTAGCTCTTTCTTGTTTTTTAATATAGGCATTTAGGGCTGTAAATTTCCCTCTCAAGACGGCCTTCGCTGTATCCGATAAGTTTTGATACGTTGTTTTCTCATTTTCATTTGTCTCAATATATTTACTGATTTCACTTGCAATTTCTTCTTTGACCCACCGAATATTTAGGAATGTGTTGTTCAGTCTCCACACATTTGCAAATTTACTTTTTTCCTGTCTGTTATTGATTTCTAGTTTCATTCCATTATGATCTGAGAAGGTGCTTTGTATGATTTCAGTCTTTTTATATTTATTGAGAGCTGTATTGGAGAAAGATCCATGGGCACTTGAGAAGAATGTATAACCCGCTGAGTTTGGATGCAGGGTTCTGTATATGTCTGTTAGGTCTAACTTGTTTATCATATTGTTCAAGTTCTCTGTTTCCATGTTGATCTTCTGTCTAATTGTTCTATCTAATGATGTGAGGGGGTGTTGAAGTCTCCAACGATTATTGTAGAAATGTCTGTTTCTCCCTTCAGTTTTGCCAGAGTTTGTCTCATATATTTTGGGGCACCCTGGTTAGGTGCGTAGATATTTATGACTGTTATATCTTCCTGGAGTATCGTCCCTTTTATTAATATATAATGGCCTTCCTCATCTCTTATCACTTTTTTGCATTTGAAGTCTGTTTTGTCTGATATTAGTATAGCTACCCCTGCTCTTTTCTGTTTACTGTTCGTGTGGAGTATCTTTTTCCAACCTTTTACTTTCAGCTGGTTTGTATCCTTGTGTCTGAGGTGAGTTTCTTGTAAGCAGCATATGGATGGCTCATGTTTTTTTAATCCATTCTGTCAGCCTGTAAGTTTTGATTGGGGAATTTAATCCATTCACATTCAATAATATTACTGAAAATGCACTATTTATTTCCTCCATTTTATTCTTTGGTTTTCATATGTCATCTTTTTTTTTTTTTTTTTTTTAAAGATTTTATTTATTTATTCATTTATCCCCCCCTTGCTGCTTGTGCTCGCTGGGTCAGCTAACCACGCCGTGCGGGCGGGCTTGCCTTCACCAGGAGGCCCCGGGAACCGAACCCGGGGCCTCCCATATGGTAAACGGGAGCCCTACTGATTGAGCCACAGCCGCTTCCCTGTCATCTTATTTTTGTCTTTCTTTTTACTCTTTTGGTTATCCTTTCTGCTTTTCTTTCTTCTATACTCTCCTCCAAGCCTCTCTCTCCTGTCTTTTTCTTTCAGGTTCTAAGGCTTCCTTTAATATTTCCTGCAAAGCTGGATTCTTTTTCGCAAACTCTCTTAGTTTCTGTTTGTTTGTGAATACTTTATATTCACCTTCATATCTGAAGGACAGTTTTGCTGGATAAAGAATTCTTGGCTGGCAGTTTTTCTCTTTCAGTTTCCTAATTGTATGATACCACTGTCTTCTCACCTCCATGATTTCCGAAGAGAAATCTGCACTGAGTCTTACTGGATGTGCTTTGTACGTGATCGTTTGCTTTTCTCTTGCTGCTCTGAGAATTTCTCTTTATCTTTTACATTTGACATTCTGAATAATATGTGTCTTGGCGAAGGTCTATTTGGATTTATTCTCATTGGGGTACGGTGTGTTTCTTGGACATGTTAAGTTCATTTCTTTCGTGAGAGTTGGGAAATTTTCAGCTATTATTTACTTAAATACTCTTTCTGCCCCTTTTCCTTTCTCTTCCCCTTCTGGAACTCCCATGACACGTATGTTCTTGCGTTTTGTGTTGTCATTCAACTCTCTGAGCCCCTGCTCAATTTTTTTCATACTTTTCTCTCTCTGTTCTTTTCTCTCTTCAATTTTAGCTGCTCTGTCCTCAGTGTCACTTATTCTTTCTTCTATCATTCCGAGTCTGCTGTTGTATGCCTCAAATGTATTTTTGACTTCACCTATTGTGTCTTTCATTCCCATGAACTCCATTACTTTCCTGTTCAGGATTTCAGATTCTTCTTTGCATTCACTCAATGAATTCTTTATGTCATTTATCTCTTTAACTATATTCTCTTTCATCTCATTAATTTGATTTGGGAAATTTGTGCTCATCTCACTGATTAGTTTTCTCAAATTCTGCATCTCTTCTGGGACTTTGATGTTTTCCTTTTCTTGGGCCATGTCTTCTATTTTCTTAGTATGGTTCGTAATTTTTTGCTGGTGCTTAGGTATCTGATTAGGTTGTATTTTACTTAGATGCTCTATCTCTTTCTCTTTTATAGGGTTTTAGTGGCAGGAGGCTGTGAGCTACCACAGCTCTTTGATTTTTGGCTCAACCTTGATTGTTAGGATTATTCTGCTGGTTGCTCAAAACTGGTAATTGGTTGTAGAATCGTTTCCTAGGGCCTTGGGCAGGGAGGCTATAGAGGCCGGGAAAAGCCTCTCTTACTTATTAATTTTCTTATGTGCACTTCCTTGGTCTGCCAGGAGATAGCGCTTGTTGGCAGCTCTCAATTCAATGCCTGGTCGGGGTGTATATGTTGTGACACAGACCAGATCAATGTGATAGAGCTTTCTGTCTGGGGGCTAAGACCCTGTGATTCAAACTTTCTGAGACAGTTCTCCAGACTTCTCTTGTAGCGTCCCCCTTTTCCCAGCTAGGAAATATTTCCACTCCCTTCTGAATCCTCAACAATCAGTCCCTGTTAGTAGAGGAAGAGATTGGGAGGTTTGTATATCTTTAGCCCCTTGCAGGCTCCAAGGCAAACAATGGTGCAGCCCCACCCAGCCTGGAAGGGCTCTCGGGACAGGGTAGACCAAACCTGGGAGTCAAAAGCAGGGTCAGCCCCAGGCTCTCTCTCCCCTCTCCCGTGGAGTCTTCAACAATTAGTCCAGGCTAGAAGAGAGGGAGGTTGCGAGGGTCAGATTTCTCCAGTCCTTCCTAGGCTCCCAGGGCTGTGTGGAAGGGTCTGTGGGGCTCTGCAGCTCAAATTTACAGGTCAGAACCTGAGTCAGCCTAAGACTTTGTCCCTCTCTCTCCCCTTTTCTGGGAGTGGTAGATCCCTGGAGCCCCCTTTGTCTGTGGTCGCAGGCCCAGAGGCCTGAGAATTCTGAAGAGTGTGTGGGAGGGTGTCTGCAGCAGCAGAAGCTGCTACTTACAACTCTCAAGGTTCTGTTGTCGCAATTTCCCTCTTCTGTCCCTCTCTCCTCTGGGTGGTGTGCAGCCTTCACCTGCTGTCCTAAACCCTAGAAGATCTTTTTCCAGGCTGTTTCAGCTTGTCCTCCAGCTATTTTTCTGGAGAAGAGGTTCCCGTGTCTTACTAGTCTGCCATCTTCCCCCCGTTAGTTTTTTATATTAGAGAATATCTTAATCTCTCTCATTTTTGAAAGAAAGTCACTGGATATAAAATCCTCGTTTGGCAGTTGTTTTCTTTCAGCACTTTAAGTATATCAACCCACTGTCGTCTTGTCTTCATGATTTCTGTTGAGAAATCAGCACTTAATCTCATTGGGTCTTTCATGTACCTAACATGTTGCTTTTCTCTTGTAGCTCTCAGAGCTCTGTCCTTGTCCTTTACATTCAATAGTTTGCTGTGTATGTGACAGGGTATGTTTTTCTTCAAATTTATCCTGTTTAGTGTTCTCTGGGTTTCTTGGATGGGCATATTCACATCTTTTACTATGTTTATGAAGTTTTGTCATTATTCCTTGGAATAGACCTTCTCTTTTCTTTTTTCTCCTTCTAGGACTTGCATACTTATACTGGTACACTTGATGGTGTTCCAGAGATCTCTTGGGCTGTTTTCACTTTTTCTAATTTTTTTTCCCCATTTCTCACCTTGACTTATTTCAATTGTCTTGTCTTTGAGTTCACTAATTCTTCTGCCAGCTCCAATCTGCTGCTAAAACCCACCTGGGAATTTTTCATTTTAGGTATTGTGGTCTTCAACTCCAATAGTTCTGTTTGGTTCCTTTGAAAATTTCTGTCTCTTTATTGAGATTCTCATATTGTTCATTCATTGTTTTCCTAATATCCTTTGGTTCTTTCTTTGTGTTTTCCTTCATCTTCTTGAGTATACTGAGGATGCTTATACTGGTACATTTGATAGTGTCTCAGAATTCTCTTACACTGTTTTCACTTTTTCTAATTTTTTTTTTTCCTTTTTCTCATCTTGACTCATTTCATTTGTCTTGTCTTTGAGTTCATTAATTCTTCTGTCAGCTCCCATGTGCTGTTAAAACCCTCTTCAGAATTTTAAGTCTTTGTGCAGTATGTCCATAGTCTGATATTTTCTTGTTGATACTTTCTGGATTTTTATCCTCTTCCTTTGGATGCATCATCATTTTCTGTTTCTTTGTATGTCTTTTGATGCACAGTGTACATTTTCATAATTTAAAAATGTAAACTGTGGGGTTTATTTTCTGAGATATCTGAATATGATATCTGGTAATATGATAGAGATTTTCTTTCATGTCAGGATCTAACAAAACCAAGCACACCTAAGCAAAAAATCACCTTTCACCCTCTTTGCAAATTGGTTTGCATTAGCTGGTGCTCTCCATTATGAGTTCAGCACCCCTATCAGAACCATCAACCCAAGCAAATGTAAAGTGCAGGGTCCTATCCTGGGCTTGTGCTTACTAGTTGCCTTAGGATTTCCCCTCTTTATAGGAATTTGAATGCCCTTCTACTTCCAGGAAACATACCTTCTTCCTGTCCTAGGTATTCCACTGCAGGACTTAGAGCATATAATTCTTTGTCCCAGTCTGCCCACCTCAGGTGTTTCTTACACTGCTTTCATTGTCTCAAGCTGCTTTTGCCTGGAGGAAGAATTCTGGGAGAGGGGAGAGGGGACACACTGGAGAGCAGTTTCTCAGGTCAGTCTTTCCAAACTGGAATAAGACCAGGGACCCAGAAAGTGAGTGCCAGCCACCTCCAAACTGTCCTGGGGAGAGGATGAGAGAGGAGACTCAAAGGGCACCAGGGGTGTCTTCCACAGCTCCCCAAAGCTGTACTTCTTGCTTCTGTACCTGCTTAGAAAATTCAGCCCTTGAACTTATTCCTGCAGCTCTGAGGAAGCATCCTGTCCTTAAGTCTTCTCTGCTCCCTTTGTCAGGTTGGGTTGGAACAGTGGCTTCCCTCAGCTGGATCCCCAGTGATCCAAAGTAGCCGATCAAAAGCAGTGATCCATGTTCGGATCACAACCTCCCCTTCCCCCAACCCCCCACCCTACTCCACCTGACCCCCAATTTTGGAGAACTAGATTTTATGTTCCTTTTTGACACCAGCAAGCTTCACGAAGGGTTGGACCCCCCTATTGCCTGCTGTGAGTGTGGGTGATGGGCAACAATAACTGCCATGTAGAGAGAGCAACTTATTGGTATTTACTGTAATTTAGGCTTTTCCTCCTGTTCTTTCCTGGTTGCTGTACAGTATTCTACTGGTCTCTGGAATTTCAAAATAGTTGATTCAGACAGTTCCTGCCTCTTAAATAGTTCTGGTGGAGGGACTGATTCCTGGAACTTCCCACTTTGCTGTCTTCCCATCCCATTTCTAAGAACACTTTTAATAGTGACTTAATGTACTGATGGCTTAACCCCAGTGGGTTTCTTTTGTCTCCCATGTTACAGGTGGATTCAATAATGAATTTGGTATCCACATTGATTCAGGACCAGCCAGATCAACCTGTAGAAGACCCTGATCCAGAAGACTTTGCTGATGAGCAGAGTCTTGTAGGCCGATTCATTCATCTTCTGCGGTCTGAGGACCCTGATCAACAGTACTTGGTATGAGTATGTTCTTACTATAATTCTTCATAAGGTCCTAATAAAATAATGTATAGAAGTGTTTTAAATGATCTGATATAGCTTGTGGTCTTATAAGAAATTTATGAAAGAATCGCAACTCAATAGAAGATTAAGTGGCATCCATGGGCTTTTGTTTTATATATATACATGTAATTGTAAACTTCTGGAGCTGATGAGGAACACGTCAGTTGCTCCAATATCTTTTGAAGGTTTAGTGAGTCTTATAAAAAAGCCTGTCTTCCTTTAATTAGGTGTCCAAAATTATTCCATATTTATTTTCTTTTTGAATTGTGTAAGTTGTATTTGTGTGCCACTCTGCAAATGTGTTAAGACTTTAAAATTTGAAGTGCCTTTTTCTTAAAATTTTTTTTTTTTTCTGGTAAGGAACAATCAAGAGTTTGGTCTCTCTTTCTTTATCATTAGTTCTCAGTAAATCTTTGTAAAATGAATAAAGCATGTTGCCTGAATAGGGATACCGGTGGTTGATACTGGTTAAATAATTTTCATGAAGTTTGGCATGGATGTCTACTTAATTATTATTATTTTGACAAAGTAGTTTGACTATTGTTGGATGTACGAGGCTAAGTGTTAGGTTGCTCTAATGAAGAACATCTTTATTTGAGGATATGTCCTAACTTTCTCCTGGTGACTTTATTTGTCACAGAAGACACTCTTGTGCTTCTACATAATTGATGTGGTAAAATAAGAGGCTGATTTCTGTTGGTAGTTTTATAGTCTACCTGGCATATTATATGTCTTCAAAAATGGTGGTGATTTATAAATCATTTCATTTTATAAAGATTAATCATAGTATGGAAAAATTAATAATATTTTTTGGTCAGATTTTAAACACAGCACGAAAACATTTTGGAGCTGGTGGAAATCAACGGATTCGCTTCACACTGCCACCTTTGGTATTTGCAGCGTACCAGCTGGCTTTTCGCTACAAAGAGAGTTCTAAAGTGGTGGGTTTACTTTTAAGTATGTCACTACTTTTTCCCTTTTTCCTTACTGTGTGTATGCTAGTTTTTTATTAAAGAGAATTTCAAACTTACACAAGAATAGACAATAATGAAACTCTAGTCTCAGGAACTATCAATTCATTGCTCATCTTTTAAGTTTTTCTAACCAGTGATGTTAGTCGATTACATAATAACAGAGGGATCACATTAAAACACTTTTAAATGAAATGAAAGAGTAAAACAATTTAAATTTATTCTAGAACTTTTTCTGTGTTTAAAATATCACTTGTGAGATATTGATAAAGTTATTACAAAGTTGGCTCAGAATGCTTTAGCTTTTTAAGAACGATTTTATTTTCTTGGAGTTTTTAAAGATATCAATTCTAAAGTGACGCAGGAGTCTCATGCAGAGGTTGCAAATACATAGCAGATAAGATATAACTTGAGTTAGCTTTGTCTTATGAAAAGGGCCTAGTTACATAATCACCTCTTCTCTGAAAGCATATAATTGAATAATTGCATGAACATTGTGCAATTTTTATGTGTTTATTCCTTTTACAAACAGAATCATGGTTTAAGTCTTCAGTAGTGTAGTTTTTGTTTTGTTTTGTTTTGTTTTGTTGTCTGTTTTTTTTAAGAGGTACCAGGGATTGAACCCAGGACCTCATACATGGAAAGCAGGCACTCAACCACTGAGCTATATCTGCTCCCCCAGTAGTGTAGTTTTGGATAAAATACCTCAAAGTACCTGAATACTTGACAGATTTATGTTAAGAAACAAACTTCAGTAAATTATTTTTCTAATAATGTGGAAAAAGATTTATTCATTCAGTCTAACAGCACAGCATAGCTGCTTTTGACCAGTTTTCATTAAGTCAGCCTCTCACTCACTCCTTTTCCAGCATTTTATGGGTACATTTTTATGAATGCAACAATAATGCAGCTGTCATTTTTGTACTGTGTGCCGTGCACTGTACCAAGCACAGCATATTTGGATTATTGCATTTAATCCGTGTAACAAGACTATTTTCTTTTTGAAATGAAAAGAACTGATTAATGCTTTTCTTTAACAAGAAGAAATTTAATAGTCAACATATGGATAAAATATTTAACCACACTAGTAATTACTACAGCGAACATTTTAAAAGTAAAATTGACAAAGAGAAAAGAAAAATAAGGTTCAGCATTGGCAAGAAACTGATGAGAATTCCTTCTCATATGATAGTCGTAGGATTGTGTCTTTATAGAAACGTATGGCAATATGTAACTAGAGCTTTAAAAGATCCAGTAATTCCAATTTCTAAGAATTTTATAGTAAAGAAATTTTAGGGACTCATATAAAGTTTTTTGTACATAGATCATTCATTATGGTATTACAGATTGTTTCCAAATGGGAATAAATATATCATGCTACATCCAGTTTGTGGACTATCTTGTAGTCATTAAAATGTTTTCAGATAACTTAGTATCATGAGGAAAATTATAAAATAAGTGAAAGAAAAAGAAGTTGGATACAAATACCCAGTATAAGTCAGATTGTATTTAATTCTTTTTTTGTGAGCTATTTTAAAGAAGAAAACAAACCCATATATAAAGGTCCCAGTTATGTTAAAATATTCAATTGGGTATCGAAGAAAGGAAAGAAAGAGGTTAACACTAGAATGTTACCACAATCATCGCTGGGTGATAGATTTGGGATAACTTTAATTTTAAAATTCTTTTGTGTGTTTTCCAAATTTTATTATCTGTAAAAAAAAACACCAAATATATAAAAATTGTAAACCTAGCCACCTCAAATAGATGCTTTGAGAAGACATCTTCTTTGGTTTACTTTGTGTATCCCATAAATGAGACAGAGAAGGAAGATGACAGGAAAACTGAGCCCAACTTCACTGCTTTCACTGTTTGTTCTGTTGGAAGTTTTAAAGAAAACAGATATGCTTGAGCAAGTTTATCTTGAATTTAAGGTAATTTAAAACATTTTTTCTTGTTTTAGGATGACAAATGGGAAAAGAAATGCCAGAAGATTTTTTCATTTGCTCACCAGACTATCAGTGCTTTGATCAAAGCTGAGCTGGCAGAATTACCCCTAAGACTTTTTCTTCAAGGGGCTCTAGCTGCTGGAGAAATTGGTTTTGAAAATCATGAAACAGTAGCATATGAATTTATGTCCCAGGTGATCTGCTTTCCTCCTTTCTGGATTGTTAAATCAGTTTTGCTGAGTTCAGGTGCTTGTCTGAAGTTATAGTGGTAATGCACATACATTTACTCTTGTTTTCATTGAGTACATAACTACCTCTTTCCCACCATCTTGGAACCTTTTAATACTGTAGTCATATTGATAAGTTTGTAGAAGCAAAATTGATCATATGCTGAACATGAAATCTAAGGTTTCCAAGTGCATCATGGTAAAAGTGTTTTCATGGAATAAAGTTCCTTTATCAGTTCAGTTTGGGAACCCTGAGTTAATCAGAGTTGAAATGGTCTCTTCATTGCAAGACTTGTAAAAATCTTTACTATATCAGCTGTGTTTTGTGCCTCTTTGAGACAGTACAGCATGTTCTGATCCAAAGGAAACGTCTGTAGAATGTCTCACAGGATGGGGGTTTGGTGAGATGTACTTTGGAAAATGCTGGGATGGATGGTTGGCTTCTAAAGGTCTCTTGCTTTCTATCCACCAGGCTTTTTCTCTTTATGAAGATGAAATCAGCGATTCCAAAGCACAGCTGGCTGCCATCACCTTGATAATTGGTACTTTTGAGAGGATGAAGTGCTTCAGTGAAGAGAATCATGAACCCTTGAGGACTCAGTGTGCACTTGCTGCATCCAAGCTTCTGAAGAAGCCTGATCAGGGCCGAGCAGTGAGCACCTGTGCACATCTCTTCTGGTCTGGCAGAAACACAGACAAAAATGGAGAAGAGGTAAAGTAGAAGGCTATTCCTGATAATGTTCCAGGAGAGGGGTTCATTAATAGGGAACCGCTGCCATGGACTTGTACCCTGGAAGTGAAACATTTGGAGTGCTTTGGATATCTGATAAAGAAAATTGCTTTGTTTTGTTAAATGAAGTGACTTGTATGTACAGTGAAATTTTCTTTCATATATTCCCCCATTGTCTCTATATTTTTCATTTTATCTTCAAAGAAGCTTTAGGTTACAGAAAAGTCACATAGAGAACATAGTCCATTTATCCATTGCTGTCCCCCTTTCCTCCTCTCCCCTATTAGTAACATTTTACATGTGGGTGGTACAGTTCTTACAATTGACATACAAATATTGAAGCATTGCTGCTAACCATGGTCAATGGTTTACCTTATGGTTTACATTTTGGGCCATACACTCCTACCCGCCCCTCAGTGGCTCCCTTATCTGTTTACTTGTTGGTTTTGTTTGATTTTTTCCTTGTTGTCTGTGTTTTTTGCTTGTTGTCTGCAGGTTCTTTTTCGCTCTACTTGTCTGCTCATTTTTTCTTTAGGAGGCACTGGGAATAGAACCCATTACCTCCCATGTGGGAGGTGGGCGCTCAACTGCTTGAGTAACATCTGTTCCCTGCTCATTTGTTTTTGCTTGTTATCTGCTTGTTTTTGCTTGTCATTTGCTCATTTTTAAAATTATTTATTTATTTATTTAATTTTTTTATTGCTCGTCCTCTGCTTGTCTTCTTTAGGAGCCACCGGGAACCAACCCAGGACATCCCATGTGGGAGTCAGGCACTCAACTGCTTGAGCCACATCCATTCCCTCCTTGTTTGTTTTTGCTTGTTGTCTGCTTGTTTTTGCTTATTGTTTGCTCATTTTTTTTTAATTGCTCGATGCCTGCTCATTGTCTGCTCATGTTTGTTTTTCTTCTTTAGGAGCCCCAGAACCAAACCTGGGACCTTCCATGTGGGAGGCGGGTATTTAACTGCTTGAGGCATATCTGCTCCCTGGACCATTCACTTTTATAGATTTTATAGATTTTTGATAAAATTTAAAATGGCCTGTGTCCGTTATTACAAGACCATGCAGAACTATTCCAATGCCCTAAAAATGCCTGTGCTCCATTTATTCTTCCCTCCCTCTCCCCTGGGGACCTATGGTAACCACTAAGTTTCAGTTTTTGAAGAAAAACTTCAAAAGATTCATAGTTACTTATAATAATATTGAGGGCTTGACATATTGGTCTGTTCTCTTTTATTAGGCACTGCCTATGTTCTTAAGGAATTCTTGTCTCTCTAATTGAGAACATAGCAGGACTCCCCAGGATGGGAGTTCAGTATTTCTTGTTTATTATGTGGGTCTCCACCCACTGATATAACACACTGATAAGATGAACACTTAACATATTCCATAGAAGCCTGCCCCAAGTGTGCCCTGTCCCGTATATGCCCCTACACCCACCACCCTACACTAGTAACCCTCCCCTGCCATATTTGCCAGAAGAGCATTTCCAACATTGTAGTTTTAACCACAGACGTGCAAATCCCCAGAGTTCATCTGCTCCCTCCCCCAACCCTCCCCTGAGTACCATGGAGAGTCCAACCCAACCCTCCCCACCCTATTTCACCTTACAGACCAGCACCCCCGAACCCAATCACATCACTGCACCGCTGCCCTCCACTGTCCAACTACACCCTTCCACCATATAGATTTTGCCCATATGGACATCGGCTTACCACCCTCTACTCCCTTTCTGTCTCCTGTAAACCAGTCTTTCAGACTCTAGCTCTGTGAGTCTGCTCAGTTTGCTTAATTCATATCATTGAGGTCATGTAATATTTGTACATGCTTGGCTTACTTCACTCAACATAGGGTCTTCAAGATTCATCCATGATCTTACAGTGATGAAAGACATAATCTCTAAAAAATTTTTTTTATTTCAAGTTAAAAAATTTTTTTTTGGTATTTTATTTATTTTAAAAACTATTATTATTTCATTTTCTTATTAATTTTATTTATTTTGTTGGCTTTATTTATTTATTTATTTTTTTCCAGGAGGTACCAGGGATTGAACCTTGGACCTCATACATGCAAAGCAGGCACACAACCACTTAGCTACATCTGCTCCCCCCTTGTTGGCTTCATTTTTGGAGAGGTTTTGGATCACAGAAGGGTCACAATTGTGACAGGAGAGGATCACTGGTGCGGAGTGTCAGAGATGAGGGGATGCATAGGGAGGGGTTCACCGGGGCATGCATCTAAGGCATATGAATATGTTCAGTTGTTCATGGGTCATTGTCTTGGTGGGTGGAGGCTCATACAATAACCTAAAGAATATTGAATTCCATCCTGGGGAGTTCTGCCACATTCTCTAATAGGACGGCAAGAATCCCATGAGTGCCTAGTGAAGGGAGACAGACCATTATGCTAGGGCCTTGATATTGATGATTGTACTTATGAACCTTTTCTTGTGAAATTGAATCTTAGCCTAGTATTATATATTGCCTAAGAGTCACCTCCTGAAAGCCTCCTTGTTGCTCAAATGTGGCCTCTCTCTAAGCCAAACTCAGCATATATGTGTCGTGTCCCCCGTCCCGTCCCGTCCCCCCCCAGGTATGGGACATAACTCCTGGAGATGAGCCTACCTGGCACCAAGGGATTATTACTAACTGCCAACTAGCAATGCGTCTGGAAAAAGACCTTGACCAAAAAGGGGGAAATGGTAAATACAAATGAGTTTTTATGGCTAAGAGATTTCAAAGTGAGTTGGGAGGTCATTCCAGAGGTTACACATATGCACGTCTCAGCAGGATCTCATTGACTGCCAGAGTAAACAGTGCCTCAAATAGCAGGGCTCCTGAGAGCTCTAGAGACATCCAGACACTATAAGCAGGGCACACAGCTCAGAAATTTGGCACCCTGTCAGTTGTCCTTACTTTGGAATTTATGCTCCCCGGTATAACAGAGTTAGACTCATTTATAGTTTCCCTACACATAGCTCTTCTGCCCCTTTTATTTGAACCTATAATTAGCACTATACTTGTTAAATATATGTCCAAAAGACTTAAATCTTTGGTCCGTCCATGTGCCAGTTGAGCCCTGAATCTCAGCAGAGTTGCAACACCTACTGTCCAGTTCATTGGATTCACCCAGAACAACTTACAAGGAAATGATGATGGACAATGCCTATCCCAAGTAACAGTGTGTCTCCAACTGCAAGCAAGATAGTTCCAGCCATCTGCCCCATGGGATCTAAGCCCCCTCTCAATTAGAAGCCAGAGAGAGCATCACCATCCCAAAATCCTCAAGATTGGGGAATGAACAATGAACTAAAGTAGACTTACTATTATTCTACTATAGACTTATTATTCTAGCAATGGAAGTACTTTTATCATTGCTATAAAGGCAATGACCACCAGATGTTCTAAGGTGGGGAGAGGGAAGAATAGGTGTAATATAGGGCCATTTTTGGGACATTGGAATTGTCCTGCATGACATTGCAATGATGGATACAGGCCATTAATATTTTTTCATAACCTACAAAATTGTGTGGGACAGAGAGTAAACTATAATGTAAACTATGGTCCACGTTTAGTAGAATGCTTCAGTATGTGTTCATCAATTGTAACAAATGTACCACACTAATGAAGGATGTTGTTAATGTGGGAAAGTGTGGGAGGGGAGGGAGTGAGGCATATGGGAATCCCCTATATTTTTAATGTAACATTTATGTAATATGAAGCTTCTTTAAAAATAAAATAAAAAAATAAATGAAGTGGACATTAAGGTATTGAGAGTCACAGCCTATGGTGAAACCTCCACTTTGAAGATACTGTCACATAGCAAGTTTATATCATTACTTGTTTTAAAATAATTATATACTTTAAAAAAAAAAAAAGAGGATTTAAGTTTGTTGAGGCCCTTTAAAACATGAACAAAGCACTGTAATGTGTTTATTTCATAATGTGAAAACAGGACATTTGTAATTCATTAATGTTTTCAATTATCTCCCTCCTCCCCCCTGTACTTTGATTTTAGCTTCATGGAGGCAAGAGGGTAATGGAGTGCCTAAAGAAAGCTCTAAAAATAGCAAACCAATGCATGGACCCCTCTCTACAAGTGCAGCTTTTTATAGAAATTCTGAACAGATACATCTATTTTTATGAAAAGGAAAATGATGCGGTAAGAACTAATAAACTGATTTTGGTGAACTAAAAAAGTGATAGTTCTGAGAGCATAAAGATGGACCGTCATTTTCTGCCTTGAGCCTAATGCCTTGAGCTTACCCTTTTGCCTCTAGAGTTAATAAAATGTATTCAGTTTTTATTCAACTTTGGTTTCTTCCTTCTATAAATCATTTCATCATATTACTGTTTTGAGTGTGGGAATTTGGGGAAGAGGGTGCAATTGAAAGTATGGATCACTCTAATTTACTCAGATTGGACTTTCAGTTGGATATTTATGGTAGTTTTCACAGACAATTCTGTCTAACAGCCGTGAATTCCTTATATTTGGGTTCTTTTGTGACCTCTATGAGGGCAGGGATCATGTCAGTAATTGTTCATCGCTTTATCTCCAACTATTAACACAGCCTGTCAATGTCTTATTGTTCTCAAATGACCGGAGAAGATTAGTGTTCAAAATCCCTATTCTTTATCTCTCATACTTTCCTCAGTGATAATGAATATATTACCTTTGGCCTTTTCCTGCTGAGAAACAAATTATGCTGTGTAGTAGCTATTTCCCTTCCTGCTCTTAGGAGATTTGATGCATAAAAAGTTTACCATTCTGATACTTTCTTTTTTGTTTACAAGGGCTAGAGTTTCCAGAGTCCAGCTACTTGTTTCTTTCATTATCCAAAATCCATTTTTGTCTATATAGATACCCTTTCTAATTTTTTGTGAGAACATAAAGAAGTATGGCCTTGTTGATTCACTCCTTGATAAATATTGAATGATTACTGGAGGCCAGGCACTATGAACAGTGTACTGGGATACAGTGGTGAATACAGCAGATGTGATTGCTATAGATTTTTAACCAAATCAGTTCATATCTCTAATGGAAGAACTAATTATGTATAAGAACATTCTCATTTCTTTGGCTTAGGAATGTTTTATAAAATAATCACTGTCCATTTGAAAAATACGAAACAATTTATAAATGCCAAATAATAGGTTGATTTCTTTATCATGTACAAGTTTAAACTAATTCCTGAATGCATTATCCTTTTAGCATTAGTGTTGGTCAAGATTAGTAGGTTAAATAAATTTTCACCTTTGTTCTTTTATTAGTTCATATTACTTTGTATTATTTTATTAAATTTTTTGGGTTTTTTTTGGGTTTTTAAAAAAATTAATAGCCAGCTGTTTTTGCTCAAACCAAGAATCATGCTCTCCTCTGTCTTTTCTCATAACCAATGAGAGTAATACAACCTCCTCAAAACAATTTGAATCAACTTTTATTTTTTTGTGGTGCATGCTTGATCATAAATTGTGCATATTCTTTTGTAGGTAACAATTCAGGTTTTGAATCAGCTTATCCAGAAGATTCGAGAGGACCTCCCGAATCTTGAGTCCAGTGAAGAAACAGAACAGATTAACAAACATTTTCATAACACACTGGAGCATTTGCGCTTGAGGCGGGAGTCACCGGAATCTGAGGGGCCAATTTATGAAGGTCTCATCCTTTAAAAAGGAAACAGTCTCACCATATTCCTTTCCATTTACATCCAGTAAGGGTTTTATGATACTAGGTTTTCCTTCCATAGATTGTGCCTTTCAGAAATGCTGAGGTAGGTTTCCCTCTTCTTACCTGTGATGTGTTTTACCCAGCACCTCCAGACACTCACCTTCAGGACCTTAATAAAGTTATTCACTTCATAAGTGTTCAGGTCTGGCTGATCACCCAAGTAGCATGACTGATCTGCTATTTAAAATTCCTGTGATCTATTAAAAAAAAAACAAAAAACAAAAAGATCCGTTATCTCGGCTACTAATGAAGCTCTCTTTCCTTTTTTTCCTCTTTTGTTTCATTGTTTGTGTAATTTTCTTCTGGGGAGTACTAACCCAAAGGTGTCTGTCTCTTTGTTCTGTAGTTCAACTTGGGATTAATTTAGAGGAAAGGAATACAGTATGAGGAATTCAGCTTGGGCTCTTTCCTAAATGCAAGATGAGGCCACGTGTAATATTTCCCCTTAAACTAGAATATATTAATGCATGTTTGAGAATTTTAAAGCCACCATGGTCAAAACCAGAAGCTATATTTTGCATATTTGGACTCGGCTATCCATTAAGAACTTATGTTGTCCTTTGGACATATTTATCAAATAACTTTGTTCTAAATAGTATAAAATAGAAAATTTGTGATCTATATAATTTATGTTTAACCTTCATTATTGTAAATTTAGGGGGAAATGCATCACAAAATTATCATGATTTTTTTTTTTTGCACCAGTAAAACAATAAAGTTGTTATTAACAATTATGGACTTTTTCCCCCCTCTTTCATACTATTTTTCATAAAAAGAACTAATAAAATACCTATAGAATTTAGTAGACATTCTCATATATTAACAGAGCTCACTCATCCAACTCTAGTTTTCCACACTTACTGAGCAAGGTACCATCTACTCTGTCAGTCACATTTTACCCATTGGCTTTCCTCAGCCTTAGCCTACTTTGCCTTGGCATGTGAACTCCCAAACATTTATCTCTCAGTTCCTTTGGGTCAGGAATTTGGGATCAACTTAGCAATAGTTCTGTCTCAGGGTGTTTCATGAGGTTGCAATAAAAATTTTGATGGGGCTGCGGTCATCTAAGGCTTGAAGCTCACTCACATGGCTGTTGGCTAGAAGCCTCATTTCCTCTCCTTGTGAGCTTCCTAGGGCAGCTTGAGTGTATTCATAACATGACTGCTGGCTTCCCAGAATGAGTGATGCAAGAGAGCAAGAAGGCCACAGTGTCTTTTTATGACCTAAACTTGAAACTGACACTGTTATTTCATCTTCTTCTGCTAGAAGGGAGTCATTAAGTGCAGCCCATACTCAAGGGTAAGGATATTGAGGGAGAAATATTAAAGAATTTCTGGACACTTTCCAGTGACCACATCACTTAACACCTCACCATTTGCCCTCCCACTTATAGATGTCTTGCATGTTTTATAAGAACAAATGTTTCCAATGTTATAGAATTAGTACCATGAAATTTATCAAACATGCCAAGACTTCCTGTGATATGTCACAGTGCAGGAAACCTTTTTTTTCTTTGCAGGTGTTAACTTACCCTATGTAAACTTGATTATGTATTAAAAGTTGACATATCCATTTTATTCACATGTTCTGTGAAATATGGGCAGAAAACTAAAGCATATGACTCAAGAATACTCAAGTTGAGAGGATGGGTCAGAGTCAAAACTGTCAATACAGAGTGTCAAGTATTTCATATTTTCTCAGTGGAGGTGAAGAGACTAGAAAAAAAACAGGTGATGTTATCAACATGGTGATGCAATACATCCCCTGAGAAAACCTCCCCAGGATTCAGTGAATAAAAGGACAAATCTCACTTGCGTAGGACAGTAGAGACTGGAGAAGGATTCTACAAACACTGAATCAAAGGTAAAGGAAAAAAATAAGGTAGGAAACTTCTGTCCCAGACCTGCTGGTCCACACCCTCTCCCTCACACATTCCTGTGCAGCTTGAGTTGCTCAGAGGATGTGGCCCAAATTCATCCCGCCTCCCACTGGGGACAGCAGCAGTAGAACCCCATGCATATCCAGGCAGAGGAATCCAAGTCCATAGACACGCAGGGTGGAACCCAAGCCGTTGAGAAGTATTGTATTCAAAAGGCCCCAAGGAGATAAAAAAGAGACCATGGTAAAATTGTGCTGGAAGTTGCTCACTGAAGCAATTTTCTGTTGACAATATAAATGCAAAACACTTTTCTGAAGTAATTTACCTTACTGGATTGACCGCATATGGTTCCCTGTAGTGGGATACCTTCTTGGGAAAGAAACCAGAGACAGGAAAGCCTCACAAGAAAAAATTGAAGGGAGGGCTAAACTGAACTGCGACAGGAGGGTCGCAGTATTGAAAAAAAGGAAAAAGGAAAAGAGGGCAATGAATGAGGGAGAGAATTTAAACAAATCATAGGAGCTGGGGAGAATATTCTGCACAAAAACAGAACAGATCAAGATTTCTGGAGAAGGAATAGAGAAGTTTTCTTTGGAGAAACAATTTTACAAGAGTGCAATTTTAAAAATTGCACCAAAATTTCAGGGCAAGAATCAGATGGAGAACTGAAAAAACCTGATCAAATGGGCTATTCTAAAGGTCTAGAATAATTTGGACCAAGTGTCAAGGAAGAGCCTTAAAAGCAATCAACAATAAAACCCTACATAAGAGGGAGAAAGTGACCCTTAGAGTTAACTCATCAAGATAATCAGATGCTTAGACATACAGAAAAACAACAACAAAAAGCCATACTGAGAAACAGGAAGATACAGTTCAGTCAAGGGAACATATTAAAGCTTCAGAGGAGGTACAATTTGGAAAAATCAATTTCATACAAACCCCCTAAATAATTCAAGGAGATGAAGAAAAATACACATAAAGAGATAAAGGATATTAAGAAGATAAGACGGGGTCGGATGTGGCTCAACTAGTTGGGCGTCCGTCTCCCATATGGAGGGACCCGGGTTTGATCCCTGGGACCTCCCGGTAAAAAAAAAAAAGACAATGTGGGGAGCAGATGTGGCTCAAGCCATTGGGTACCTGCCTCCCACATGGTAGGGCCTGGGTTTGGTTCCTGGTATCTCCTAAAGAAAATAAGCAGATGCAATGAGCAGACAATGAGCAGGCAGGCAAGGGCACTATCCTGGTGGGGGGGGGGTGAGTAAAAAAAAATGTGTGAACATAAGAATTTGAGAGTATAAAAAGAAAAATTATGGGGATGAAAGAGTAGTAGAGATTAAAAATACACTAGAGGCATACAATAGCAGATTTGACCAGGCAGGAGAAAGAATCAGCAAACTGGAAGACAGGACAATCAAAATAATACAGTCAGAAGAACAGGTAGAGAAAAGAGTATAAAAAATTGAACAGTATCTCAGGGATTTGGGTGACAGCATGAAGTGCACAAACGTGTGATTGGTGTCCCAGAAGGACAAGAGAAGGGAAAAGAGGCAGAATGAAGAAATAGTGGCCAAAAGCAACATAAAGAGGAGAAACAGGAATTTAGGAACAGAGAATGTGTGTACTACTGAAGTTATATTGGTATGTTTTCAAATTAGTAGGTTATAGATGCAGGTTGTGTAATATAAACCCCAGGGTAACCAGGAAGAAAGTATTTTTGAAATACAGAGAAAGGAGAAAGGGATCAGTCAAGATACATCATAAAAGATAAAACTATACAGAAAATGAGGTTGCAAAAAAAGAGAAAAACATATGACATGTAAAAAACAAAGGACAAAATGGCTGAAGTAAGTACTGCCTTTACAATAATAACCCTGAATGTTAATGAATCAACCTCCCCAATCAAAAGACGCAGGTTGGCAGAATGGGTAAAAAAACTATATGTTGTTTAATAGAGACCTTAGATACAAAGACACAAATAGATCGAAAGTGAAAGTTTGGAAAAAGATACTCCATGCAAATAGTAACCAAAAAAAGAGCTTGGGTAGATATACTATACTGGACAAAATAGACTTTAAGTCAAAAGCTGTTATAAAGGGAAACTTTACATTAATAAAAGGAGCAGACCACAAGAAGAAATGACAATCATAAATATTTATGCACTTAACCATGGTGACCCCAAACCCATGAGGCAAACACTGGCAAAGCCAAAGTGAGAAATAGACACTTTACAATAATAATTGGAGACTTCAAATACACCACTCTCATCAATAGATAGGACATCTAGACAGAAGATCAATAAGGAAATAACTTGAATATTTTGATAAATGAACTAGACCTAAATGATATGTGCAGACCATAGCACACCAAAACAGCAGGATGTTGATTCTTCTCAAGTGCACATGGATCTTTCTCCAGGATAGAACACATGGTGTATCACAAAACAAGTCTCAATAAATTTAAAAAGAATGAAATCATACAAAGCATCTTCTCTGACCATAATGGAATGAAACTGGAAATCAATTACAGGTGAAGAACTCGAAAATCCATAAATACATGGAAGTTAAATAATACACAATCAGTGGATCAAAGAAGAAATGGCAATAGAAATCAGTAAACAGCTTGGGACGAATGAAAACAAGAGCACAACATATGAAAACTTATGGGATGGAAATTTATAGCCCTAAATGACTATATTAAAAAGGAAGAAAGCTAACATCAAAGACCTAACTGCACACCTGGAGGAACTAAAAAACAAAACAAAACAAAACAAAAAAAACCCAGCAAACTAATCCCAAAACAAGCAGAAGGAAAGAAAGAACAGAGATTAGAGCAAAAATAAATGAAATTGAGAATGAAAGAAAAAAAAAACCAAAAAAACAAAACAATAGAATTAACCAAAAGTTGACTCTTTGAAAAGATCAATAAAATTACAAACCCTTAGCTAGACAGACAAAGAAAAGAGAGATGATGCAAATAAATCAGAAATGAGAGAAGGAACATGACCCCTCAGAAATAAAAAGGATCATAAGGATACTGTGAACAACTATATGCTAACAAATTAGAAAACCTAGATGAAACGGACAAATTCCTAGAAACATGCGAACAACCTACATTGATGCTATAAGAAATAGAAGACCGCAACAGACCAAATATAAGTAAAGAGATTGACTCAATCATCAAAAACCTCCCCCAAGGGGATGGATGTGGCTCAAATAGTTGGGCGTCCATCTCCTATATGGAGGGACCTGGGTTCGATTTCCAGGACCTCCTGGTAAAAAGAAAAAAAGAAAAATACAGAAGGTGTGCGGGCCACCAGGCCCCATGCGTGGGTGTGCCACCAGGCCCCATGAGCGGGTGAGACCCCAGGCCCCACAAGCAGGTGCACTGTCAGGCCCTGTGCGAGGGTGCACCACCAGGCCCCGTCAGCCATGCAGCAAGATGGCAATGTCACAGGAGAGCGACACAAGAGAGAACCAAGACAAGACGTGCCGAAAAACCAGGAACTAAGGTGGTGCAGGCAGTAGGATGCCTCTCTCCCACATCAGAGTTTCCGAGAATCAAATCCCAGTGAAGACAGGAGGAGAAGGATGAGAAGAGAGGGCAGAAAATGGACACAGAGAGTTGCCCAACAAATGGACAAAAAACAGGAAAAATGGGGGGTGGTAAAAATGGATAAAAAAAAAATAAAAAATAAATTAATTAATTAAAAAGAAAAAAACCTCCCCCAAATGGAAACTCAGCCTAGTATTATAGGTTGCCTAAGAGTTACCTCCTGAGAGCACCCCTGTTGCTCAAATGTGGCCTCTCTCTAAGCCAAACTCAGCATATAAATGCATTACCTTCCTCCCTGCATCCAGAGTGGGACATGACTCCTGGGGATGAGCCTCCCTGGCACTGAGGGATTACTACCAAGCAGCAGCTAGGAATGCAACTGGAAAAAGACCTTGACCAAAAGGGGGAAAGGGTAAAGATAAATGAATTTATATGGCTAAGAGACTTCAAAGTGAGTCGGGAGGTCATTCCAGGGGTTATGCTTATGCACATCTCAGCAGGATCTCATTGACTACCACAGTAAATATTGCCTCAAATAGCGGGGCTCCTGAGGGCTCGAGAGACATCCAGATACTATAGGCAGGGCAGACAGCTCAGGAGTTTGGTGCACTACCAGTTGAACTTACCTTGGAAATTTTGCTCCTCAGTGTGACAGAGTTGGACTCGTGTGGTTTCCCAACACATGGCTCTTCTGCCCTTCTATTTGAACCAGTAATTAGTACTTGAGTTGATAGGTATATGTCTAAGAAACTTAAATCTTTGGGCTTTCCATGTGCCAGTTGGACCGTGAATCTCAACAGAGTTGCAACACCTTCTCTCTCTCAACTAACAAGGAAATGATAATGGACAATGACCATCTCAAGGAACAGAGAGAGTCTACAACTGTAAGCAAGGTAGCCCCATGGGATCTAAGCCCCCTCTCAACTAGAGGCAGAGTGGGCATCACCATCCCAGAATCCTCAGGATTGGGGAATGAACAATGGACTAGAGTAGACTTACTGGTATTCTACTATAGACTTATTGTGATTCTAGCAATGGAAGAACTTTTGTCTTTGATGTGGAGGCAGTAGCCACTGGAGGTTCTGAGGGGAGGGAAAGGGGAAAAATAGGTGTAACACGGGAGCGTTTTCAGGACATTGAAATTGTCCTGAATTACATTGCAATGACAGATACAAGCCATTATATATCTTGTCATAACTTACAAAATTGTGCGGGAGAGTGTTTAAACTACAATGTAAACTATAATCCACACTTAGTGGCAATGCTCCAATATGTGTTCATCAATTGTAACAAATGCACCACACTAATGAAGGATGTTGTTAATGTGGGAAAGTGGGAGGGGTAGGGAGTGGTGCATGTGGGAATCCCCTACATTTTCTATGTATCATTTATGTAATCTAAGTATCTTTAAAAAAAAAAAAAAAGACAAAAAAAATAAAATCTTCCCAACAAAGGAAAAAAAAAAACCATCATACAAATGTTTGATAAATAAAAATAACAACAACAACAAAAAAAAAACCTCCCCCAAATAAAACCCCCAAACCAGATAGCTTAACAAGGTGAATTGTCCCAATCATTCCAGGAAGAATTAATCCTGCTCCGATCCTAATCCAATCTTAATCCAATTCTAATCCAATCCTGCTCAAACTTAAAAACAAACAAACAAACAAAAAACTTTAAAAAATTAAAGAAGGAATCATACCTAATTCATTCTATGAGGCCAACATTACCCTAATATCAAAGCCAGATAAAGATATTTCAAGAAAGGAAAATTACAGAGTAATTTCTCTAATGAATATCAATGCAAAACTCCTCAACAAAATACTTGCAAATTGAATCCAACAGCACCTTAAAAGAATTATGCACCATGATCAAGAGTGTTCTATTCCAGGTATGCAAGGGTGGTTCACCAAAAGAAAATCAATTAATATAATACTTATCAACAAAATGAAGTGAAAAAAACTACATGATCATCTACATTGATGCAAAAAAAGGCATTTGACAAAATCCAGCATCCTTTCTTGATAAAAAAACATTTCAAAAAATAGGAATAGAAGGAAACTTCCTCAACATGATAAAGGGTATATATGAAAAACCCATAAGTAACATCATACTATCTGGTGAAAGACTGAAAGCTTCCCCTCTAAGATTGGGAACAAGACAAGGATGCCCACTGTTACCACTCTTGCAGGAACTTACAGGAACTTAAGGAACTTAAAGAACATACAGGAAGTTCTAGCCAGAGCAGTTAGACAAAAGGAAGAAGTAAAAGGGATCCAAATTGGAAAGGAAGAAGTAAAACTTTCACTATTTGCAGATGACATAATCCTATTATTAGAAAGTCCTAAAAAATCTACAACAAAACTAGTAGAGGTTATAAACTAATTTAGCAATGTGGTGGGATACAAGATCAACATTCAAATATCAGTAGTGTTTCTATACATTAGTAATGAGCGAATTGAGGAGGAAATCAAGACAGAAACTCCATTTACAATAGCAACTAAAAGAATCAAGTATCTAGGAATACATTTAAACCAATGGACATAAAGGACTTGTACACAGAAAACTGCAAAACATTTACAAAAAAAAAAAGAAAGAAAGAAAGAAAAAAAAAAATTCCGCTTTCCCCCGCCAAAAAGAAATTTTTAAAAAGCCCTAAACAAATGGAAGGACATTCTACACTCATGGATTGCAAGACTAAATATCGTTAAAATGTCAATTCTACCCAAACTGATTTACAGATTCAATGCAATCCCAATAAAAATCCCAACAGCCTTTTTTGCAGAAATGGAAAAACCAATTATCAAATTTATTTGGAAGAATAAGGGGCCCCGAATAGCCAAAAAGATCTTAGAAAAGAAGAGCGAATTTGGAGGACTCTCACTTCTGGACTTTAAAGCATCCTACTTAGCTCCAGTGATAAACACAGCATGGTACTGGCATAAAGACAGACACATTGACCAATGGAACCAAATCAAGAACTCAGAAATAGACCCTCACGTCTATGGTCAAGTGATTTTTGACAAGGCTGTCAAACCCTTCCAGCTGGGCCAGAGCAGTTTATTCAATAAATGGTGCAGGGAGAACTGGCTATCCATATCCAAAAGAAAGAAAGAGGACTCCTATCTCACACCTTATGCAAAAATTAACTCAAAATGGATTAGGTCCTAAATATAAAAGGGACAACCATAAAACTCCTAGAATAAAATGTTGGAAAATATCTTCAAGATCTTGTGGTAGGTGGTAGTTTCTTAAACCTTATGCTCAAAGCACAAGCAACAAAAGAAAAAATAGATAAATGGGACCTCCTCAAAATTAAACACTTTTGCACCTCACAAGACTTTGTCAAAAGGGTGAAAAGGCAGCTGACTCAACAGGAGAAAGTATTTGGCAATCACATATCTGAAAAGGGTTTAATATCCATGATAACACAAATAGATCATACAACTCAACAATAAAAAGACAAACTACCCAATTTAAAAAATGGACAAAAGACTTGAAAAGGCAATCGTCCAAAGAAGAAATATAAATGATGAAGAAACACATGAAAAAATGTTCAGCATCACTAGCGATTAGGGAAATGCAAATCAAAACTACAATGAGATATCATTTCACACCTATTAGATTGGCTGCTATTAAAAAGTGGGAAAACTGTAAATGTTGGAGAGGATGTAGAGAGATAAGAATGATTTTTCACTGTTAGTGTAAATGTAGAATTGTACAGCCACTTTGAAGGACTGTTTTGCAGTTCCTAAGGAAGTTGAATATAGATTTGCCATGGGACCCGGCAATACCATTACTAGGTATATATCCAGATGGACTGAGAGCAGACATGAACAGACATCTGCACACTGATGTTCCTAGCGGCATTATTCCCAATTGCCGAAAGCTGGAAACAACCCAGGTGTCCATCAGGTGATGAATGGATAAACAAATTGTGGTGTATACACACGATGGAATATTATGCAGCAGTATGAAGAAATGAAGTCATGAAGCATATAACAACATGGATGAACCTGATAAACATTATGTTGAGTGAAGCAAGCCACACAAAAAGGGCAAATATTGTACAATTGTGCTATTATGAATATATTGTTTAAACTCATGGAGTTAAGAATTAGAATATAGGTCGCCAGAAAATAGAAGGAGAGTAGAAAGTGGAAGGCTGAGGGTTAATCTGTGCAGAATTGGTGAAATGGTTGTTCATAAATCTTTGGAAATGAATAGAAATGGTTAAACTATATCATGGTTTTTGTAACTAGCAGTACTATTGTATGGGTATGACAGTGGTTGGAAGGAAAAGTCTAAGGTTGTTTATATTACTAGAAAGAGAGCTAAAAACTGTAACATGGGACTGTATAAGATAGTAAAACCTCATGTAAAACATGAATATGGGTGATATTGCACATATAAGACTGTTTTTACAAATTATACATGCAAATATACTAGAGAAGAGGAAAATGAATGGCAGCTATGTATGGCAGGGGAAGCAAAGAGAGATTGAGAGGTGATGAGTTTCAGTTGTTTGTTTTTTGTTTATTATTATTATTATCATTGGAATAATGAAAGTGCTCTAAAAATGATTGAAGTGATGAATGCACAAATATGTGATTATACCGAATACCATTTGATTGTACACCTTGTTTGGATTTGTGCTTTATTAAAATGTATCAATAAAATTGATTTGTTAAAAATTTAAAAAAAAGTTTCCTATGGAATTGTCATCTAGAGCTTTGCTACTCAAAGTATGGTCCCTGGACCAAAAGCACAAGGATTACCTGGAGAAATTCTGTACAAATTAAGCATAAACTCCCCATTCTCTAACCCTAATCTATCCCTCATAATCTATATTTAGATTTTAACTGTGAGGTTCTTTATTATAATTACATCATAACAGTGTGGACATACAATATTTGTCCTTTTGTTTCTGGTTTATTTTACCCAACATCATGTCTTCAATGTTCAGCAAAGTTATAGCATACATCAAGATTTCATTCTTTTTATGGCTGAATAATATTCCATTGTATGTATATACCACATTTTGTTTATCCATTCATCAGTTGATGGACACTTGGGATGCTTCCATCTTTTGGCAATTGTGAATAATGCCGCTATAAACATTGGTGTGCAAATATCTCTTCAAGTCTCTGCTTTCAATTGTTCTGGGTATATAACTAGTAGCCATATCATATGGTAACTCTCTGTTTAGCTTCCTGAGGAACTGCCAAACTGTCTTGCACAGCAGGTGCACCATGTTACATTTCCACCAACAACAAATGAGCATTCCTATTTCTCCTCATTCTTTCCAACACTCATAGTATTGTTTTAATTTTTTTTTTAAAGTAGCCATTCCAGTGGGTGTAAAATGAAATGATACCTCACTGTGATTTTGGTTTACATTTCCCTAATGGCTAATGATGTGGAGCATCTTTTCATGTGCTTTTTAGCACGTGTATCTTATTTGGAGAAATGTCTATTCAAGTTTTTTGCCCCTTTTTAAATTGGGTTGTTTGTCTTTTTATTGTTGAGTTGCGAGATTTCTTTATATATTCTGGATATTAAAACCTTATTGGATACGTGGTTTCCCAACATTTTCTCTCATTCAGTAGTTTCTTTTCACTTTCATGGCAAAGTCTTTTAGGGCATAGAAGTTTTTAATCTTGAGTAGGTCTCATTTATCTTTTTTTCCCTTGTTGCTTGTGCTTTGGGTATAAAGTCTAAGAAACCATTGACTAACACAAAATCCTCAAGATGCTTCCCTGTATATTCTTCTAGGAGTTTTAGAGTCCTGGTTCTTATATTTAGGTCTTCAACCCATTTAAAAAAAAAAATCAGACGTAGTTCTGTCTAATTCTGATATTCATGTACTTGACCAAATGATTTTTTTCTTTTTAAAAAAGATTTATTTTTATTTATTTATGCCCCCCCCCCACTGTTTTGCTCTCACTGTCTGCTCTCTGTGTTCTTCTGTGTCTGCTTGTCTTCTTTTTAGGCTGCATCAGGAACCGATCCTGGGATCTTCCAGAGTGGGAGAGAAATGCTCAATCTCTTGCGCCACCTCAGCTCCCTGGGCTGCTGTGTCTCTTATTGTCTCACTTCTGTGTCTCTTTTTATTGCATCATCTTGCTGTGCCAGCTTTCCACGTGGGCCCGTACTCTGTGTGGGCCAGCACTCCTTTGTGGGCCAGCTCTCCTGCATAGGCCAGCACTCCTGCTCAGGCCAGCACTCCACACCGGCCACCACTCTGCATGGGCCAGCTCTCTGCTCAGGCCAGCTCACCCCACGGGCCAGCTTGCCTTTCACCAGGAGGCCCTGGGAATCGAACCCTGGACCTCCTATATGGTAGATGGGAGCCCAGTTGCTTGAGCTACATCCGTTTCCCTCTTTGATGCATTTTGAGTTAATTTTTATATATGGTGTGAGATAGGGGTCCTCTTTCATTCTTTTGTAAATGGATATGCCATTTGTAAATGAACTCCTATTCATGGATTAAAAATTTATATATGAAAATCAATAGCTCTGTTATATACCAGCAATAACCAATTAGAAATTTGTTGCAAAAATATCCCATTTATGATGGTAACAAAACCACAAATACAAATAAACCTAACAAAAAACGAACTGGAATGGTATGAAGAAAAAGTTTTAACTTTACTGAAAGACTTAGAAGAAGCACCAAATAGAGGGAGAGACAAGTATTTCCTTGTTTGTAAGACCTGACAATGCAAACATACCAATACTCTCCAAATTAATCTGTAAATTCAATTCAATACCAACTAAATTCCAACAAGATGGTCAAGCAATCATGGAAAATAAAATGGAAAAAAATAGTCAAAGAAAAATAAGAAAAAAAATAGTCAAGGCATTTTTGGAAAAAGAAGATCAAAGGGATTTGCCTTATTGTATATCAAAATATTACAATCTATAGTGATGAAGATGGTTCAGGAACTAACAAATACAATGATGAAGCAAAACTCACTATCCAAAGCAGATTCATGCATATATGGGAATATAGTTTATAATCAAGAAGACATTTCAGGGAAGCAGATGTGGCTCAGGTGACTGGGCTTCTGTCTACCACATGGGAGGTTGCTGGTTCGGATCCCGGTGCCTCCTAAAGAAGACAGTGAGCTGGTGTAACGGGCAGGTGCGGCGAGCTGACACAACAAGAGACACAAGAAGAGAAGACATAATGAGAGACACAACAAAAGCAGGGAGCAGAGGTGGCTCAAGCGACTGGGCACATCCCTCCCACATCAGAGGTCCTGGGTTTGGCTCCCAGTGCCTCCTAAAGAAACAAGGAAGATGAACAGACACAGCAAGTGAAAAGCAACAAGGGGGTGGGGAGAAATAAATAAATAAAATAAATCTTAAAAAAAAAGATTTCATACCAGAGGGGAAAAGACATACTATGTAATATATGTGTTGATACAAAGGGCTGAAATTAGGAAAGAAATAATACTAACCTCCTTTTACCAAGAGAGAAAAATATTCCAGGTTAACTAAGCAAATAAATGTAAACATGAAAAATACTATAAAATTATGTTATGAAAAATAATCTTGGGTGGGGAAGACTTTACTTAAGCTGGTACAAAACCCCGAACTGTAGAGAAAAAATTGACAAATTTGACTACATAATAATTTAAAAATTCTGTAAAATGACATGCTGTCAACAAAGTTAAAAGACAAGTAACTCATGACACAGAAAATATTTTCAAAGAATTAATATCCAAGACATAGAGAAAATTAAAAAACCAATGAGGAAAACAGCTCAGTAAAAATGACCAATACTTACCTGGCAGGGGAAATACCATGATCACGAAGGTGGTATTCCCAGTGCGAGGCTTATCCATTGCAACCTGGATGTGCTGACCCCTGCGATTTCCCCAAATGTGGGAAACTCGACTGCATAATTTGTGGTAGTGGGGGACTGTGTTCGCACTCTCCCCCAGTTTAAAAAAAAAAAAATCACCAATGCCAAAGAAGATGAACAAGTTATTTATAGAAGACCTACACATGCCATGTAAACATATAAAATGATGTCACCATCACTAGCAATCAAATTAAGTACAAATGTAAATTAAAACAGTAATGTAAATGAAAACAGCAGTGAGATAGCATTTATAGCCCATGATGATTGGAATAATTGAAAATGATTGATAATAGCTATGGCTGGCAAAGATGCAAGGAGATGAGGACCCTCCTGTGGGTGAGAATATAAATTAGAATCTATTAAAATATAAAATGCTCATAGACTCAGCAATTTTAGTTCTAGAATCTATCAAAATAACCACATATGTATAGAAAGATGTATGTAAAAAAGATGTTCATTGCAACACTTGTAATAGTGAAAAGTTTGAAGCAAACTAAATGCCCATCAATAGGGGAGGAATGGATAAATCATGATCCATCTGTAGTAGATTGTAAATTTGGTCACAGATTATTTCCCTCCCTGCATCTATGCCCTTACAATATGATGATGCAAATTGTCCTGACAAAGTTGGAGTCTATTTCTCCACTCATTGAATCTGGGTTGCCCCTGTGACTTCCTTTTGCTAATGGGACATTAACAATATCTTCTCAAGCAGAGGCTTGAAAAGTACTTGCGTACTGGGCTTGTTCTCTTGCTACCCTTGGAAAATTTATTTCTGTGTGAATGAGCCTGAACTAGCCTGCTGGAGGATAAGGCATGTAGAGAACTGAGATGCCCTGACTGATAGCCTTCCCATTTTCAGAATACGAATGAGGCTGTCTGTTTTAGCTTGCTAAAGCCTGCCAATGCAAAATACCAGAAATGGATTGACTTTTACAATAGGGATTTATTAGAGTAGAAACTAACAGTTCCAAGGCTATGAAAATGTCCAAATCAAGATATCATCAAGAGATGCAACTTCGTAAAGTTGCAGCTGTGGGCGATCAGGCACATACTGACCTCATCTAAAGATGCTTTTTCTGGGAACTCAGCTGTGGGCCATCAAGCATATGGTTTATCTCTCCCCTCTCCTGTTGCTTCAGCTTTGGCTGCTCCGCTGATTCTAGCTTCTCTCTCACATGGCAGGGTGAAATGGCAGCTCTCTTTCACCATGGCTTTTTTTTCCTCTGTGTGTCTGTGCTTTCAATCTTTTGTTTATAAGGACTTTCAGCAAGAGAGCCAAAACCCACCCTGGGCCACACCTCACTGAAGTACTCCAATCAAAGGCCTCCAATTAAATTCAATCTAATCAAAGTGTCCTGCACCCACAGAGATGGATTAACTCCAGGAACATGATCAAACTGTCACTCTGTTCTAGACCATCTAGCCACTAGCTGACCTGACAGCTGACAACAAATGTATGAGAAAGCTAATCAGAAATCAATAATCCAACCTGGATTAGACCAGAATAATTGTGCAGCTGACCACAGAACTGTGAACTATAATAAATGAGGGAAACGGATGTGGCTCAAGAGGTTCGGCGTCCATCTACCATATGGAGAGACCGGGGTTCGATCCCTGGTACCTCCCGGTAAAAAAAAAAAAAAAAAAAAAAAAAAAATATATATATATATATATATATATATATATATATATATATATAATAAATGATTGCCTTTTTAAGCCACTAAGTTTTGGGATGGTTTGTTTCACAGTAATAGATAATGGATATCCTCTCATACAATGAAATGCCATGGAGCAATTTAAAAGACTGCATGCGTATTAGTATACTGACATGGAAAGCTTGCTGAAACAAATTAATAAGAAATAACAAATTGCACTTCTATGAACTATCCTATAGCATTTCAATGAATTCCTTTTTGTCCTCTTACGTTAGCCAGAGTTGGTTTCTGTTGTTTGCAACCAGATAATTATGTGTAGGTGTACCTGGTAAAATAAATTTTGAAAATCCCAAGTTAAACAGGTTTATTGTTTGCAGGACTTTAATATTCTAAAGTACATGGTGAATCCTCCCGAAGAGATAGAGTACACAGCTGCCTCATAGTTATTTGACAATAATACCCTTCTCAACATTCCCTACCATCCCAAGAGATGAATGGTCCATAGAAGGCACTTTGGGAAACTCTGTCCTATTTTGTATTTGTGGCAAATTATAATGGAGCTAAGGATTCCCACTCCCCCTGCCATTTTTTCTGTAAGGGTTTCTCATCTGTGTGTTGTGCTATGTCAGCTGTCTTACTTTCAACACATTTGTGATCAGGAATTCATTATGCTCCAAGTAAATAGAAAATGGCCTCTGCTTTAAGAAACATTCTCCTAATTTTCTCCATTACTATCACTCCTATGCAGGAGTATAATTATCACTTTGCCTAAGGAATCGCACTTCAGGGGAAAGTGATCTGTTTTGGAAAACAGAACTGACTTACATACTACCTTACACAGAACTATTTGAAAGGGTCTTCTTTGGGGTGAGAAACTTCCCAGCTGGCATTGGAAAAGAAGTGGTTAGCAGAGAGAGGTGAGGGCATGTAGCACGGGACTTGGAGCCACAAGTCCTGGATTGAAATCCAGGTCCTACCATACTAGCCACTGTACCCTGAACCTCATTAGTTTACTTTATCCATCACATGAGAATAATTATAATCTCCCCATTACAGGGAGATTCTGGGAACAGATTAAGGGTAAAAATTCATTGTGAATGACAAACCACCATGACTTTTTAGCATCAGCCAAGGCCCTTTCACTCCCAAGTGGTAGAAACCTAACCCAACGGACCTCAAATGCAAAGAATTTATTCATTTGCATAATTGAGACATCTACAATTATCCATAGGGACTCTAGCTAGCTTTAGGCAGGACTGGATCCAGGACCTCTGGCACTTTCGTCAAGATATGTTTCTCTGCATTTTTCCACAGTGATTTTCTGTTTTGGCTCTTACTAGAAGAGGGGATGTGAATTAACAAATGTCCGCTAAAATGAAAGGGAGATTCCACAGTCTTCATCACTCACTGCTGACTTCTATCAGGACTTCACTCGATGTCGCTTTTGGGCATCAGAGTTTGAGAGCCATGATTAGACCTTGAGTTGAGAAGGAAGGCGATGTTAACCTCATCCCACCTTGTTCCTTCAACACCAGTGTTTATATAATTCCTTTTCTCCCCTTACCAGGACATGAGGGTGCTGGGCACTTGAAAGACAAGCTTATTATTTTGGGGAGGGATGTGGGAGACATACAGCAGGGCACACTCAATAAACACAGATGGAACTGAATTGGACATACCCCATTCTGCCACAGGTTCTAATGTTCATGAGCCCTCATTTGTAAAGGAAGGGCTTTGTTTGGCTTTTCCATTTGGCGGGAAAGAAAATCTTAGTGCAGGAGGAGGTAAGGAAGGAAGGAGGGGAGGGAGGAAGGAAGAAAATCAAGAAAAAGGAAAGAAGTATATATGGGGGGGAGAGAGAGAGAGACAGAGAGCGACCGGGGGGGGGGGGCGAGAGAGAGAGAGAGAGAAGGGGAGGATTAAGAGAGAGATAAAGACATCTGGAGAGCCCCAGGCAGGGCCGAGCCAGAGAAGAAGACAGGACTTTTCCTAAATATTTCCCTTTCTTGATGGTTTCTCTGTTCCTCCAGGTTTCTGTAGACATATGTTTTCAGTTTTTTTTTTTTCCTTTTATTTATTTATTTTTTTATTAGAGAAGTTGTGGGTTTACAGAAGAATCACAAAATATAGGATACCCATACACTACCCCATCACTAACAGCTTGTATTTGTGTGGAGCATTTGTTACAATTGGTGATAGAACATTTTAATAATTGTGCTATTAATTAAAGTCCATAGTTTAACTTAGGGTTCACTGTGTAGTGTAGTTCCATGGATTTAAATTTTTTTTTTCTGTTGCCATATATACAATTTAGCATTTCCTGTTTGAACCATATTCAGATATATATTTCAGTGCACACACTTGTTCATGGGGAAGAGTATTTTTATGTCCCTTTCTGTCACTGGCCACTAGCCAGGGACTGGACCATGCAATAGCCTGTAGCAAGAGTGGAGGATGGGTACTGATAGCCGCCTCACAGAGAGAGCAATTTACAGTTCTTTACCGTAATTTATCAGCTTTTTCCTCCACCTTTTCCGTGGATGCTGTACAGTGTTCTTCTGGCCTCTGGAGTTTCAAAATAGTTGTTTAAGAAAATTCCTATATTTCCTGTTCATGGATAGGAAGACTAAACATCATCAAGATGTCTATCCTACCTAAACTAATCTACAGATTTAATGCAATCCCAATAAAAATCAACACTGTATTTTTTAAGGAACTGGAAAAACTAACCACAAAATATATTTGGAGAGGTAAGAGGCCCTGAATTGCCAAAGACATATTGAAAAAGAAAAATGAAGTTGGAGGTATCACATTACCTGACTTTAAAACATACTACAAAGCTACAGTGATCAAAACTACATGGTATTAGCACAAGGATAGACCTACTGACCAATGGAACTGAACTGAGAGTTCTGATATAGATCCTCGCATATACAGTCATTTGATATTTGACAAGGCCATGAAGCCCACTCTGTTGGGAGAGAATGGCCTCTTTAACAAGTGGTGCTTGGAGAACTGGATATCCAAATCCAAAAGAATGAGAGAAGAATACCATCTCACACCTTATACAAAAATCAACTCAAGATAGATCAAAGATCTAAATATAAGAGCCAAAACCATAAAGACCTTGGAAGATAATGCAGGGAAGCATCTACAGGACCTTGTAATAGGAAATGGTTTCATGAACTTCACAGCCAAAGCACAAGCTGCAAGAGAAAAAATAGATAAATGGGATCTCATCAAAATTAAAAACTTCTGCACCTCAAAGGATGTTATTAAGAAAATAAAAAGGCTGCCTACTCAATGGGAGAAAATATTTGGCAACCATATATCTGATAGGAGCCTAATATCCTGCATATATAAAGAAATCCTACACCTCGAAAATAAAAAGACAAGCAACCCATTTAAAAAATGGGCAAGAGACCTGAAAAGATACTTCTCCAAGGAAGAAATACAAATGGCTAAAAAACACATGAAAAAATGCTCAACATCACTTGCTATCAGGGAAATGCAAATCAAAACTACAATGAGATATCATCTTACACCCATCAGAATGGCAGCTATTAAAAAAACAGCAGACTCTAAATGTTGGAGAGGATGTGGAGGAATAGGAACCCTCATCCATTGCTGGTGGGACTGTGGTATGGTCCAGCCACTGTGGAGGACAGTTTGGCGGTTCCTCAGAAAACTAACAATAGATCTTCCGTATGATCTAGCAATTCCACTGCTGGGTATATACCCAGAAGAACTGAAAGCAAAGACACAAACAGATATATGAACACCAATGTTCATAGCGGCATTGTTCACCATTGCCAAAAGTTGGAATCAGCCCCGGTGCCCATCAACAGATGAATGGATAAATAAAATGTGGTACATACATACAATGGAATATTACTCAGCTGTAAGAAGGAATAAAGTGCTAACACATGGAATAACATGGATGAATCTTGAAGACCTTATGTTGAATGAAGCAAGCCAGGCATTGAAGGATGAACAGTATATGACCTCACTGATTTGAACTGAGGAAAGTGAGCAGTCTCTGAGAACCATTGCCTGAAAGATAGGTTAACAAGGGAGAGAAAGAGTAGGCTGTGAGCCATCACCCATAAAGGGATAGAGTATAGTTGCATATTGAAGGATAGGACAGATGGGTAGTGATATTACTGGGTTTGGGGATGCAGGATTGACAGGTGGGTAGATTAGAAAGGGAAGGTTGGAATACCCAAGGCATGTAACTATGAATCTTGTCATTCTATGAGTCAAGACAGGGGAGTGTCATATGCCCCAGGGGGAAGGAGAGGAAGGAACAGTTAAGATCAAATGGGGTATTTAGTGGACATGGGAAAGGTTTTTCATTACCTTACAGTAATGGACACAGGACATGGTAAATATCATCAAAACTTATTAAACTGTACCATCTAAATTGTAAACTATACTGTAAACCATTGACAATGTTTAGATGCTATATTTTACTATCTGTATAACAGTTATAACAACTCTAACATCCATAAAAAAAAAAAAAGAGTTTTAATATGGGGTGGGGGAAGGGGGAGGCTGGTTAGGTATGTGGGAGTCTCTAGTATTCCATGTGTGACTTTGCTGTGACCTAAAACTTCTCTGAAAATTAAATGAAAATTTGGGAGACACTGGGAAATGAGAGGGGGAAGGTGTCAAAGTACACTGGACATCTGATAATACAGTGATAAAAGGGAAAAAGAATAATTTTTTTAAAAAAGGATTTTCCTTTGTTGTTTTTTTTCCATTTTTTTGAATGTCCCAATCCACTAATTTCATTTTGTTTTCAGGTTTGTTTTTTCATGAGTTTCCTTTTGTTTATCTCTTGCATTTGAGCTTATCGTTGTTTCTTTTTCCTATTAATTGTATTTGGTTATTATATGGGCTTCATGTTCAGGGAAGGTTTAGATCACAGAAGGGTTACAATGGGGGCTGCAGAGGATCATTGGTGGGGGGTGTCTGGGAGGGGGGATTCATGGGAGAAAGTTCATCTGAATATCCATGAAAGATATATAAAATTGTTCAAATTATCAAAGGATCGGGCAAGGGCACGCTGGGTGGACAATCACTCTATAAATGAGGGAATACTGAATTCCCAGCCTGGAGAGCTCTGCCACATTCTCCAAGGAGCAGCAACAGTCCTCTGAGTGCAGGGACAGTGTCTGTCAAAAGAGGATGGCCCACTGATGAGTTCTTGTTATTGATGACTAGCCTTATGAGTCTTCGCTCTTGTAATTGAAACTTAGCCTACTGTTATGGGGTGCCTAAGTGTTGCCACCTGAGAGCCTCCTTGTTGACCAAATGTGGCCTCTCTTAGCCAAACTCAGCATATGAATGCATTACCTTCCCCCCAACATGGGACATGACTCCCAGGGATGAGCCTCCCTGGCAATGAGGGATTAATACCAAGTGCCAACTAGCAATGTGATTGGAAAGAGACCTTGAATAAAAGGGTGAAAAAGTAAAGACAAATGAGTTCATGTGGCTAAGGGACTTCAAAGAGAGTCGGGAGGTCATCCTAGAGGTAACGCTTACGCACACCTCAGTAGGATCTCATAGAACACTAAAGTGGATATCACCCCACACAGAGGGGCTCCTGAGGGCTCTGGAGACACCCAGGTCCTATATAACGGGGGATAGCCCCAGAGAAAGACGCCTTATCAGTGGGCTCTACTTTGTAATCTGCGCTCCTGAGAGTGACAGAGTTAGACTCAAATAAGTCCTCCCTGCACATGGTCCATCAGTTCCTTCTATTCAAACCTATATGTGATGTTGGAGTTTTTAGGTATACTTCCAGAGACTGGAGCTTCTGGCCTACCTATGTGCCAGCTGAGCCTGGAATCTCAGTGGAGCTGCAACTCCTACCCTACAGCTCAATGGACTCATCCACGTCACATGGCGAGGAGACGACGATGGGTAACGGCCATCCCAGAGAATGGAGAGGGCCTGCAGCTGCAAGCAGGATAATCCCACACATCATATCCACAGGATATAAGCCCTCTCTCACTTGGAGATGGAGTGGACATCACCATCCCAGTCCCCTCAGGATTGGGGGAAGAACTATGGACTAGAGTGGACTTAATGTTATTCTGTTATACACATATTGTGATTCTAACAATGGAAGAAATTATAACAGTGAGGTGGAGCCGGTGGCCACTGGACACTTTCGGGGCAGGGAGGGGAAGTGCAGTTGAAATACAGGGGCTTTTTCGGGACTTGGGGGTTGTCCCGAGTGCCGTTGTGGTGACGGATGTAGGCCATTTTAAATAGCACATACCATTCGGAGATAGTGTGGTCTACAATGTGAACTGTGGTCTATGCCTGGTGGCAAGACCCCAGGGTGTGTATATCCATTGAGGGTGATGATGAGCCATACTGATGAAGGATGTTTGTGTGGGATGTGGTGGGAGGTGTGGGAGGTGGGGAACATGGGAATCCCTGTAATTTCGGTGTAATATTTAGGTAATCTAAGCACCTCTTAAAAAAAAATATATATATATATATATATATAAATAACATTTTTGTAAGCAAACGCACATTTATGCATATATATTTATATATCATTTTACAAATATTGGTATGTATTGTGAAAATTTTGATTTTTACTCACAATAAAAAAGAAGAAGAAGAAAAAAAAAAGAAACCATGAAAAAAAGGAAAAAGAAAATTCCTGCCTGTTTAATAGTTGTTTTGGTGAAAGGTCTGAGTCCTGGAGCTCCCTCCTCTACCATCTTCCCCAGAACTCCCCCACAACTCGTTTTCAGTTTTCAAATTATTTTTATAACTATCTAAGTTATATATACTCTTTATCAATAACAGAAAGCACAGAAAGATATAAAGGATCAGAAAATACTCCTTGATACCACTGCTTGGTTATGACTGAGGTTTGAACCTAGAGACTGCATGACACTGGCCCTTGGTTGCCTCTGACCTCTCCTCTTTCCACTCCCCACACCCTGTGCTCCAGTCACAATGGCCTTTGCTCCTCAACCCTGTCCTAACCCAGGGCTTTTGCACATACTGTTCTCTTGCTGCCTGGAGCAGTCTGCCTGCATCTTTTCATGGCTGACTCTTTCAAATCTTTTAGGTTTTTACTCCAAGTTTGAGAGCCCAAGTCTTACCGTTAACTCTGTCATTTTTTGTTTGTGCATTTTGTTAATTATGTTCACAATGTTGTCCTGCTATTACCACCATCCATTACCAAAACCTTTCCATCAATCCACAGAGAAATTCTGTACAATTTAAGCATTAACTTTCCATTCCCTACCCTCTACCCAGTCCCTGGTAACCTGTATTCTATTTTCTGACTCTATGAGTCTGCTTATTCTAATTATTCCATATCAGTGAGAGCTTACAATATTTGTCCTTTTGTGCCCGGCTTATTTCATATAACATGATCTCTTCAAGGTTTATCCATGTTGTCTCATGTACCAGGACTTCATTCCTTTTTATGGCTGAATAATATTCCATTGTATGTATATACTACATTTTGTTTATCCATTTTTTTTTTAAAGATTTTATTTATTTATTCATTTATCCCCCCCTTGCTGCTTGTGCTCGCTGGGTCAGCTGACCACGCCGTGCAGGCGGGCTTGCCTCCACCAGGAGGCCCCGGGAACCGAACCCGGGGCCTCCCATATGGTAAACGGGAGCCCTAATGATTGAGCCACAGCCCCTTCCCGCCCTGTTTATCCATTTTAAAAACATATCACTGAGCTTAATTTGTTATAGCATTAATAACTACCTGAATGTATCATCTTTTTTGGTTTACTTGCTTAACTGTTGTACTCCCATTAAAATGTAAGCTCCCTGAGAACAGGGGCATTCATACACTGTATCCCCAGGACCTACCACTGTGTTTGGCTTATTGTAGGTGCTCAGTATTTCATGAATGACTGATCAATACTTTCTGCTTTACAAAGCATTTCCAAATACATGAGCTTGTTTAATCTCAGTTAAATGAAGGCATGGATTTTTAAAAATTTTATAAGTGTACAACAGAGACTCAAAGAGTTCAAGGAATCTGCTTATGGTTATAAAGCCAATCCCTAGAAGACATGAGCCAGGAACTCAAGTGACATAACATCCAGTTCACTGTGGTCATTTTCCCTCCTACTGCTGTGCTTTAAGGTGAAGATGAGGATTTTCCCATTCTCTTTCCTTTTCTTCGTCAATGGCCTCTTGGGCTATCTTTCCCAGACCAAGGAAAAGGAGAAATTGATGACAGATTAGTTGGTCCTTTCTGTAAGACAACTGATTCGTCATTTTGTGTGGTCTTGCCTGAAGGGCCTTTAATGAACAGGATGTGCATAGCCCTGAGACCAGCAGGAGGACTGGAGGAGGAGGAAAATCTTGGACAGATATCTGTATACTCACAGGGGTGAGTCAGCCTCAAGGTCAAGCCATTTTAGATTAATAGTTCCTTGGAAAAGTACAAAGTGCCAGGGGATCGTCAGTCCTTTCTGGACAATTTCTGGCTCATGGCATGATATGGCTATGGGGTTGTTCTTGCCTTAGCCCAGTGGTGCAGAATCTGTCAGTTGACTACCTAAATAGCTCTTCTCCAGAACTTTTTACTTGCCAACAGAGCTCACTTCCACCTATACAAGTAGACACTTCCAGAGACTGCTTTCTAAGCTTTCTTTGCAGCTAGAACATGGTCATGTGACCTGATCTGGCCAATGGGATCCCAAATGAAATCTCCTGGGTGGGATATGGGGGGTTCTGGAAATAATTTAATTTATGGTAATGGAGACATGAGGGAGGAGAAACTCTCCCCCTCTCTCTCCTGGCTGTGAACATTGCTGTGTGATGATATGATTCCTTGGAGATACTTTGGCCATCTGCAACCTTGAGAGAAGCATCATCATTATGGTGAAGACATCTGAGTGAAAAGGTGGAGAGAGCTTGGACCTTGATGACTTCATTCATTCACTGAACCAACCCTTGCAACTCCCTCTGGATTCTTAGAAAATGGAATGATAAATGTCCTTATTGTTTAAGACATTTTTAGCTGGGTATTCTGCCAAACTTGAAACAGTCAAAAGTATCCTAAAAGATACTTAGATCTTTACATACCCTAAAAGGTGTAAAAGGCCTGAGTTCAAATTGCTGTTTTATTAAAAGGGAGCCTGGGCTTCTCAGGCCTCACCTGCCTGTGGACAGGCTGAGGTCCTATTAATGGTAAGAGTCATCACCTTTTTACCAGTGCTGGTCCCTAGCAGCATGGGCAGGACCTTCTGTTTTCACACTCTCCTTTCATCTACCACAAAGCCTCACCCAGTTAGTCTGTGGCTTGTGAAGCCTATGATAATCTGTCATCACATTGCCACCCCTCCCAGTAACTCTGGTGTCAGGATGCTGCCCCTGGCTCTTCTAAACCTGTGGTGTCACATAAGCCTACTCTCCCTGCAGTCCTCTATATATGGAGGCCTTCCCATGTTCCAGCTTCTGTTGCTACTACAAACCCTTCTTGAAGGTCTCTTTTTCCAAAGAACTGAAGCCGGGTAGTTAGGCAATCAATAGATGGATCTGGAACCTGGCAGAAAAACTGCCACCATTAACATGTGGCCTTCAGTACCCCCAAGATGGCTGCTGGAAGACCCCTGTGAGATTTCCCCATTTGGAACAAGATTTCCTTTGGAAGCCAGGAGAAGACCCAGATATTCTCCAGGTGCCTTATCATTGGGCCTTCTCAGGGGGATTGATGGATAGGGTAATCAATCAAAACAGCAAATAGCTGGGACTCCTCCCCTGCGATTAGCAAAGGGGTGGAATAATTAATGGTTCAAAAAGCCAGCGCAAAGGCTGAATCAGCACTCTCCTGCCTTTTTTTTTTTTATTGTGGGTAAAAATCAATTTTCACAATACAAACCAATATTTGTAAAATGATATATAAATATATATGCATATATGCGCATTTGCTTACATAAATGTTATTTTATATGTATATATATATATTTTAAAAGAAGCTTCGATTACATAAATGTTACACAAACATTACAGGGATTCCCATGTCCCCCACCTCAATGGTCTCCTGCCTTTTTGAACCCTGTTCTTGCCTTCTGCCCTGTTCTGGCCTTCTTCACTCCCCGCCTGGATTAACACACAACTAAAACCTGATCATTTATAATCTATAATGGGGAATTGTAGTCTGTAAACCGGCCCTCTTTATCACTCTTCAGCCCCTTCCTCTCTACCTGGGACCCATGATCTGTTATATTCTCCCATTTCTCTTCTCACCATTCCTTAATAAATTACTGGCCTAACTAACCTGGCTTGTTCTTGAAATTCATTTCTTGTAGATTAGCCAAGAGCCTAGAGAAAATCCAGCTACAGAACCTGAGTCCATAGACCAGGCTAGAGACCTGTATCGAAGTACCACCATGCCAACCTCTCCATTCTCCTCTTTTCCTTAGGTTCCTTCTCTGCACAAATTCATGTCTCCCTGAAAAAATAGTCAAGCAGATAGATGTCCAAGGAACAACCATCTGATCATGATCAGTTCACAGTCCCAGAGGGTATACAACTTGGGCTCACAGGTCCTGGGTAGGGAAAAAAGAGAGAGAAAGAAAAACCCAATGGGAAAGCAGAGTGAAGGAAGTAATCTGAAAAGAAATGCTCAATATGGATTTCTAAGTTGTTTCCAGCATGGACATAATGTAATCTTTTCCTTTGTCTTCTAAAACATCCTCAGCAAGTTCTACCTTACTTACTAATATGAATGGATTCTTTAGGTGAACTTGTGTGACAACATTGCTCATAGTGACACAGGGACCAGAGGAATCACTGAGGGATCTCATTGTTTTCTGAGCAGCTATGTATCAGGCAGATTTTGTGCCAGATTACTAGACAAGAATACAAGAATCAGTGATACAAGACAGAAATAGAGAAGAACTGTCAAAATAGGACATAGCAGGCTCAAGAGTGTTTGGAAGCATGTACCAGCTCACAAGAGGAAATTATTAAATTTTCAAGAATTTTTGTGAGCTGTTTTTTTTTTTATTATTATTTTTTTATATGGATTTATATTTATTTTTGGATGAAACCTTTCAAGGGAGAAATCATTTTTGGTATATTGAAAACCAACAATTGAAAACAATATTCCAGAAATAAGCAAGACAAAATTTCTGCATATTCTTAATACTTAGCAGTTTACAGAGAGACTTTAATTATGATAGGGAAGAAGTTGTTTCTTAAGCTTGAGTTATCACCTCTGATTTACCTTTCCTTCCACACCCCCACTCTTGATGTGAGTCCAACCCCCTTCATTTAATTCAGCAGTCATTTACCCATTGGCTGTCCTGTGCTGGGGACAGGGATGTTCAGCAACACAATATGAAGACTCTCTCCTAATTTTAACCACTTGTATTCTGCAGAATGCTGTTTTTTTAAAGCTATTTAGTTTGAAATCAGCCATGATAGGAATATATACAAAATGGAAATTGGTAACCACTAATCTAATTTTTGTCCCTGTGGATTTGTCTATTCTGGACATTTCACAGAAATGAAATCATATAATATGTGATCTTTTATGTCTGGCTTCTTTGTTGTAGCAAGTAGCAGTACATTCTTTTTTCGTCCAAATAACACTGCATTATGTGGATATACCACATTTTCTTTATTCATTCATCAGTTAATGGACATTTGGGTTGTTTCCACTTTTTAGCTATTATGAATAATGCTGTTATGGACATTTATGTATGAGTTTTTGTGTAGCTATATACCTAGGAGTGAAATTGCTAAGACATACTGTAACTCGGTTTTTAATTTTGAACAACTCCCTTATAATCTCATTTATAATGGCAACGTAGCATTCAGTTTTACACAGCATCGTTTATTAAGCCAATTCTTTACTAGACATTTAGGTTATTTGACATTCTTGTTACTAATTCTTTGTTCATATTAACAATTATTTTCTTAGGAATACTCCCAGAAGGGGGATTGTTGGATCAAAGAGAATGCTTATGTTCCTAGATGTTAGAATGACTTCAACCAAATGTCAGGACCTCAGATATCAGAATACCAAAGTGTGCATGAGGTAGATACTCACTCCTCTGTCCCCCAAGCAGAATTACCAAGAATGTGTCCTATCCTTGTACCTGTAGAGAGATGAAGAATAATAGTCAGAGAAAGGCTTGGGAGTTAGGATATTTTTAGAGTGAGAGTCAGAAAAAGGGGCATTCCCTCTTCTCCCTGATCCTCATGTAATCCTATACTTAGAAAATCCCAAAAAATCCACAACAAAACTACTAGAATAGATGAATTCAGCAAAGTAGCAGGATACAAGATTAATACACAAAAATCAGTACTTTTCTATACACTACTAATGATCAAACTGAGAAGGAAGTCAGAAAATAATTCCATTTACAATAGTGAGTAAAAGAATCAAATAATTAGGAGTAAACTTAACCAAGGACATAAAGGACCTGTATTCAGAACACTATAAAATGTTGTTAAAGGAAACCAAAGAAGACCCAAGTAAATGGAAGAACATTCCATGTTCGTGGTTGGAAGACTAAATATCATTAAGATGCCAATTCTACCCAAACTGATCCACAGATTTAACACGATTCTGATAAAAATTCCAACAGTCTTCTTTGTAGAATTGGAAAAGCCAATTATCAAATTTATCTGGAAAGGTAAGGGCTTCCAAATAGCCAAAAACATCTTTAAAAAGAGGAATGAAGTTGGAGGACTCTCACTTCCCAACCTGAAAGCATATTATTTAGCTACAGTGGTAAAAAGCATGGTACTGACATAAATATAGACAGATTAATCAATGGAATCAAACTGAGAGTTCAGAAATAGACCCTCACCTCTATGGTCAAGTGAATTTTGACAAGGCTTTCAAACCCACCCAGCTGGGTCAGAATAGTCTATTCAACAAACGGTGCTGGGAGAACTGGATATCCTTATCTAAAAGAAAGAAAGAGGAGCCCTTTCTCTCACCTTATACAAAAATTAACTGTAAATGGATCAATGACCTAAATATAATAGCTAGTACCATACATCTCCTAGAAGAAAATGTAGGGAAACATCGTCAAGATTTTTGGTAGGTGGTGGTTTCTTAGACCTTACACCCAAAGCATGAGCAATTAAAGAGAAAATGGATAAATGGGACTTCCTCAAAATTAAACACTTTTGTGCTTCAAATGATGACTTTGTCAAGAGGTGAAAAGGCAACCTACTCAATGGGAGTAACGTTTCAGAAACCACATATCCAATAAGGGTTTGATTTCTATGTTATATAAAGAGATCATAAAGCAACAATAAAAGCCAAGCAACCCAATTTAAAAGTGGACAAAAGACTGGAATAGACAGTTTTCCAAAGAGGAAATGCAAATGGCCAAAAAGCACATGAAAAGATGTTCAACATCACTAGCTATTAGGGAACTGCAGATCAAAACTACAATGAGATATCATTTTACACATTACAGAATGGCCGTTACTAAAAAAAAAAAAAAAAAAAAAAAAAAACCCAGAAAACTATCAAGTGCTGGAGAGAATGCAGAGAAATAGGAACACTCCTCCACAGTTGGTGGGAATGTAAAATGGTGCAGCCTCTGTGAAAGACAGTTTGGTGGTTCCTCAGGAAGCTAAATATAGATCTGACATATTATCCAGCAATCCTGCTACTAGGAATATATTTAGAAGAACTAAAAGCAAGGATGAGGACAAACATTTGGCATTATTCATAATTGCTAAAAGATGCAAACAACCCACGTGTCCATCAACTGATGAATGGATAAGCAAAGTGTGGTATATACGAATGATGGAATACTACTCAGCTGTAAGAAGAAATGAAGTTGGGATGCATATGACAACATGGATGAAACTTGAGGAAATTACGTCGAATGAAATAAGCCAGACACAAAAAGAAAAATATTGTATGGTCTCACTAATATGAACTAAATATGGTGAGTGAACTCATGGTGTTAAACTATAGAGTATAGCTTACTAGGAGACAATATGGGTGGAGAAGGAGGAGCTGATGCTGAATGTATGTAGAATGGTTAACAAGATTGATTGTAAATGTGTGGAAATGGATAGAGTTGCTGGTAATATATTATAATGAGTATAACTAACACTGCTGACTTATAAATATGATTGTGGCTGAAAGGGATAGTCTAGGATGGTTTCTGGGTAAAATAAACCAAGTATAAGCAATGAATATAGATAACAGTAATTTTATGATGATGCTCTTTCATTATTGTAACAAATGTGTCACAACATTATAAGGAACTGGTGATTGAGCAATATATGGGAATCCTGTATTGTATGCATGATCATTTTTTAAACTCACAACTTCTCTAATTAAAAAAAAAGGACTATTTAAAGGGTTATTTAAGGGTAAAATGAGATAATGTTCAAAGAGCTCTCAGAAGTACTCAATAAAGTTAACTATTGGCATATGAGAAGTCACAAGCTTCTTTCTATCTCTATATATTTTTTATTCAGTCTGAGAAAGGCCAAATTAGTTATATGACATTATATTGAAAATGATTAAATTTTTGATTATTTTTCACCTTTAAAAAAAGGTAGCTCTTATTTCCTGAACACCCACTAGATCATAGTACCTGGTGGGCACTTTACCTGCTTTATCCACTGATCCTCACTTCAACCCTGAATGTGCATATATCATCCCTCACATTTTACAGATGAGGAAATTAAAGGTCAGATCATTTAAGTCAGTGAGTGTCTCAAGCCAGTTAGTGGGTATATTACAACTTTTTTCAGTAACAAGTGACAGAAACCCAACTCAAGTTTGCTTATGCAGTAAAGGAAATCCATTGGTTCATCTAACTACATAACTGTAAAGTCAGAAAGTCAGGGGATGCCTGCTTCAGGCATGGATGGATTCAGGGATTCACACAATGTGATCAGTACTTTGTCTCTCTCTGACTCTTGGCACTGCTGCCTCAGTGGCAGTTTTATTTGTGGGCTTCCATCATCAAGCATGACAGTGGGCACAAACTTCTGCAGTATTTCTAGTAAAAAATCCAGGGTTGAGTGTCACTGGACCACTGGTGTCACATGGCCATCCAGACCCAATCACCATGGCCAGGAAGGTGGAGTATGCTGATTGGCCAGGTGCCCAGGTTGTGTACGTACTCTGGAAATTGGGAGATGGTGCAGTTCCTCCTGAACCATAGAGACTGAGAGTGAGGATTGATGGTTCTCCAAAGGAAACTAGGCTGCAGTTATAAGTAGCAGGGCACCGGATGGTGCACAGCAAAAGCACAGCTTTCTACTCCAATGGGCTGCACAAATAAGTTTATTTTGTGGAAAGAACCCTGGACAGTGAGGCTTGGGTTCTCATCTGGACTCTGTTGCTAACTTGCCTTAGTCTTGGGCAACTCACCACCTTCTCTGGCCTGCCATTTTGCTTTGTTTTTTAACTTTTTAAATTTTGAAATAATTATAGACTCAGAAGATATTGCAAAAATAGTAGAGAGAGGTCCTGTTTCTACTTCACCAGCTTCCCCCAGTGGTGACATCTTGCATAACTATGGTGCAGCATCAAAACCAGGAAATCAACATTGGGACAATTACAGATTGTTCAGATTTCACCAACCTTTCCATGCAATTGTTTGTGTATCTGTGCATGTGTGTGTGTGCCTGATTCTATGCAACTTGATCCCATGTATAGATCTGTATACTCACCACCACAGTCAAGACACAGAACTGTAAAGCACCTCAAAGGAACTCCCTTGTGCCAATTTTATAATCGCAACTCACTTGCTCCACGTGCCCCACCCCCACCCCACTTTCCCTCCTTGCCCTAAACTCTAGTCACCACTAATCTGTTCTCCATCTGTATAACTTTATCATTTTGAGAATTTATATATGTGGAATCATACAGTATATAACCTTTTTAGATTGTCTTTTTTTCCTCACTCTGCATGACTGAGCTTTAGATTTTTCATCTATAGAACAAAGAGTTGAAGAGTTCTCAGCACTTTTGCAAGAAGAGTAACCCTTTGATTTCTCTGAAGCTCAGAGATTTCCAAGGGTGAGGTGAGTCAGGGAAAGGAGGTGATGTGCACTCAGCAAAGGCCTGCAGGCCAAGCAAACCTGAGCCCCTTTCTGGCTCAGGGCTGGGCCTGGGGCCTGTGAACAGTGTGAAATGGTCTTGGTTTCAGAAAGACCAAGTCACATGTGCATTCATTAGTGGGACTGTCCCACTGATGCCACAGGCTAATGCCACTTTAGCCCCATTGGTGGCCCTCTGAGTGGGCTCCAGTTCCATCTTTGCCACCAGCCAGCTACATAGCCTGAGGCAAGACCCCTCCTTTCTCTGGGTCTCTATTTCCTGATATGCGTAGTGACGGCTTGGCATGGTTCTGAGGCAGCTCAACCTGGTGGCTAGCATGTGAGTTTAGAAGTCTGGAAAAGGGGATTTTAGTCTCAGCTCCAGAACATTCAGCAGTAGTGGGTCTTTTTTTTTTTTTTTTAAAGATTTTATTTATTTATTCATTTATCCCCCCCTTGCTGCTTGTGCTCGCTGGGTCAGCTAACCACGCCGTGCGGGCGGGCTTGCCTTCACCAGGAGGCCCCGGGAACCGAACCCGGGGCCTCCCATATGGTAAACGGGAGCCCTACTGATTGAGCCACAGCCGCTTCCCAAGTAGTGGGTCTTTAGTCACACTGAGCCTTAGTTTCTTCATCCATGACAGATGAATAATAATAATAGAGCAATATTTACAGACTTGGCTGCAAAATGAATTGCTTGGGGGTCTTAAAAAGTGCCGCTGCTGGTTCCCATCCCTAGACATTCTGATTTTATTGGTATGTGGTGTGGCTGGACATGGGGAGTCTTAAAAGCTCAGGGGTGTTTCTTATGGGCTGTAAAGTTTGGAAATCATTGTGATGGAGGTTGGTTGTGAGGGTTATACCTGTGCAACGTTGGCACACCAGCTCAGGCAAAGGCAGCTCTTAGGAATAAAGAGGGGGTTTCATGTTTGGAACAAGGACTTCCCAAAGGGAGTGAACAATCATTTTCACAGGTGCGGGGGCAGGGGGCTATCATTTCAGAGAAGACATTAATGAGTGGTGAGGGATGGATGTCCCCCCAGACCAGTCTTCCAGAGAGCACCAGCTCTATTACCATATGAATTACCAGGTGACTGGGCGTGGGTGTGTCCCCTAAATGTCCCCTGTGGCCTCCTGTCTCTGGAGAGCTAGCTAAACTTGGCTAGCACCCCATGATCCATAGTCCTTGGAAGCCCCAAACTCTCTTCCCAGTTTCCATAAGGGTCCTCATGCCCTTTCTGCCTGGAGTCCCACAGGCTGCTTCTGCTTCACGTCACATGTGCTAGATGCAAAATGAAGCTTTTCACCAATTTTCATGGTAAACCTACTCCCATCAGGCATTGTATAAGTTTAACAGATTCTGCTGAAGATTTGAGGGTCACATCATCATGAAGCCTGCCACCCTCCTAGGTCTGCAAGGAGCTCCCCGCTTCTCTGTTATACAACCTCCACCCCAGCAAAAGAAATTCTTCTCTTGGTCTCTACATAAAAGTAGGGATGTTCATATTTTGGTAGTGGAGTGTAAATTGGTAAAACATCTTTGGGGGCAATTTTGCAATATCTATTTAAATCTAAAGTGTGCTTACCCTTTGGCTCAGCATTTCTCTTCTAAGAATTTTCCTGCATAGATACTTCTACACATATGAAATGAGACTGCACAAGATTATTCAAAAGATTAGAAACAACCCCAGATGTTCAGCAGTACAGAAATGTTCAAATAAATTATGGCACTCTATATAAATGGAATAATATCTGGCCACAGAAAGAATAAGGAAGCTCTTTATGAACTAATATGGAATGATTTCCAAGAGATATTAAGTGCACGCAGTAAGGTACAGGATATATACACACACACTTGCTTACATATGTACAAAATATGTCTGGGAGCACAGGAAATATAATAACATGAATTGTTTGTGGGGAGGGAAATTGGGTGATGGAGGGATGGGGTGGGAAGAGAAAATTTTACTCTATACACATTTTTACTTTTAAATTTGGAAACTTGTAATTTATTAGTTATTCAAAAATTAAATTACAACCAATAACACAATAGAAAAGACAGCACAGTGCCTGATTTATAGTAGGTGTTCAATACATGACAGCTTATTGATATTATTATTATGGACTTAGAATTTGGAGTAAAATATGGAAATCACAGGCAATTATGACATGAGAATGCTGTCGAGGGAAACATTGTTCTTTGAAAGCTTTGCATTTTTAAAAGGGCAATCAGGTGTGTGCATTTGACTTTGTCATTTGAGGTGGACATAATTTTTTAAATGCGTATTCATAAGCCATTTAGAGTGTTATTCTGAGCGGCTTCTGCCCATCATAGTCAAATGTGTGAAATGAGTACTGACTGCCTGATTGAGAATGCAGGAAGGAAAGCAGCATAATGCAGCTTAAAAGTCAGAGGAAACTATAGCGGGGACAAGAAGATTGTGATTTAATGGGGTTCGATATTTGATTATAATAGAACCCTTGGTTGCCATAGAAACAAAACCAGCTCTCTGTAAAAGACACAGATGCAGCTAGGCAGGCACACATATTTTAAACAGAATAAATTAAAATGATAGCATAAAATGGCAATGAATGCTCCTAAAATTCTCTATCTGGATGAATAAATGAGGGAAGAATGAAGATAACAGGTTGGGTAAAATGCAGATACTGAATGCAGGCTAATTAAAGAATCTTCAAATGGCAAAAGAAAAATGGTATTTGAATTTCAGGGGCTCTCTTTAGTGATCAGGCTCCAGATGCTAGCTTCTTCTGGGATTGTGGAAGAGTGGGCTATCTTGGGGACTGGGACGCAGGCCTCCATCAAAGGAGGGCCAGGATAACATGGGAGACGCAGGAGAGGGAGGTTGGAGTGGTAAAGAAGAAGAGAGAGAAAGTGAAGAAGGAGGAGGAGGAAGAGGAAGAAGAAAGAAGATGAAGGGAGGAGGAGAAGGAGGCAGAGAAAAAGGAGGAAGGAGAGAGGAGTAGGGGAGGAGGGGAAGGGAGAAAGGTGAGAAGAGAGGGAGAGAAAGACAGAGATCTTGTTGCTAATAATTGAAAGTCTGCTGCCCTGGAGGTTGGGTGAGATTTGCCTACCTTTCAGAATGGCAATCTGGCAAACTACTAAGGAACTTGAAAGCGGGCATACCCCCAAATTCCAATTTCAGGAATCTCTGTACTGGAATTTTCATAACAGAGCCATTTACATTTGCAAATATTCAGTGGGAAAAATCTAATATCAGCAAACATTTAGAGATGCTTACTCTGGGCATACTCCATGTCAAGAGCTTTGCCTTGTTCTCTTATTTAATCCTCCTGACAACCTTGGAGGGAGGTATTGCTATTGACTCCATATTACAGATGAGGAAACTGAGACCCGTGGAGAATAAGCTCAAGGCCATCCAGTAAATGATAGACCCAGGACTTGAACACAGATCCTTCTGAGACTCCAAGCCCTTAACTATTGGCCTTAAATGAATTATAATGTGGTTAAAAGAAAGAATATTCTACAGATATTAAATGAGGTTTCTGAAGAATTTTAGTGACTTGCGGAATGTTTACTGTAAGTGAAAAAAGCAGGTCACAAAACTTATATATGGCATAATTTCAACTATGATATGTTATTTTTATATATTTGCAAACAAAAAAGACAGGAAGAAAAACCATGCATTTTTAATATGCAATTTCCTTATTTTCAAGTGAAAAAAATTATTTGTCAACCTTCTGCAGATCTGAGGTTGTAGGTATGGGTAATATCAGGACACTATATTGCAGTGCTGTCTTCTTAAGATCAGTAAAAATCCAACGAGAGCCAGAGAAATAGCCATTCATTGGCTAATAGACACTTGGGTTGTTTCCATCTTTTGGCAATTGTGAATAATGCCACTGCAGACATCGTTGTGCACATGTCAGTTTGTGTTCTCGCTCTCAGTTCTTCTAAGTATGTTCCTCAGAGTGTAATTGCAGGATTATACGGTAATTCTATATTTATCTTCCTGAGGAAATGCCAAACTGTCTTCCTCAGAGGCTGCACCATTTTACATTCCCACCAACATTTCTCCACATCTACTCTAGTACTTGTTTTTTAAGTAGTGGCCATTCTATAAGGTGTGAAATGATATCTCATTGTAGTTTTGATCTGCATTTCCCTTAATAGCTCGTGATGTTGAACATCTTTTCATGCACTTTTTGGTCAATTGTATTTCCTCTTTGGAAAACTGTCTATTCATCTTTTATCCATTTTAAAATTGGTTTCTTGTCTCTTTATTATTGAGTTGTAAGGTCTCTTAATATAATATGGTGATCAAACCCTTATTGGATATGTAGTTTCTGAAAATTTTCTCCCATTGAGTAGGCTGCCTTTTCACCTTCTTGACAAAGTCATATGAAGCACAAAAGGGTTTAATTTTGAGGAGGTCCCATTTATCTATTTTTTCATTTGTTGCTTGTGCTTTGGGTGTAAGGTTTAAGAAACCACCACCTACCACAAGATTGTGAAGATGTTTCCTGACATTTTCTTCTAGGATTTTTATGGATCTAGATTTGTTTTTTTATTTAAAAATTTTTTTTTTTTATTTTTAAAAAGATACTTGGATTATACAAATGTCACATAAATAATATAGGGGATTCCCATATGCCCCGCTCCCCACACCTCTGACGTTTTCCCACATTAACAACATCCTTCATTAGTGAAGTATATTCATTGCAATTGATGAACACATTTTGGAGCATTACCAGTAAGTGTGGATTAAAGTTCACATTGTAGTTTACACTCCCTCCCACACAATTCTGTAGGTTATCATAAGAATTATAATGGCCCATATCTGTCGTTGCAGTGTCATTCAGGACAATTCCCAAGTCCCAAAAATGCCCTTGTATTACTCCCGTTTTTCCCTCTCCCTGCCCTCAGAACCTCCAGTGGCCACTGCCTTCACATCAATGATATGATTTCTTCCATTGCTCGAATCACAATAAGTCTATAGTAGAATACCAGTAAGTCTACTTTAGTCCATAGTTCATTCCCCAGTCCTGAGTATTCTGGGCTGGTGATGTCCACTCCACCTCTAATTGAGAGGGGGCTGTGATCTCATAGGGCTGATGGATGGAACTCTCTTGCTTGCAGTTGTAGACTCTCTCGGTCCCTTGGTATGGTAGTTATCCATCATCATCTCCATGTTAGTTGTCCTGGGTGAGACCAATGAATTGGAGAGTAGGTGTTGCAACTCCTATAAGATTCAGGATCCAGCTAGCACATGGACAGCCTAAAGATTTAAGTCTCTTGGACGTACACCTACCATCTCTAGTACTAATTATAGGTCCAAATAGGACAGAAGATCCATATGTAGGGAAACCACAACTGAGTCCAACTCTGTCACTCTGGGGAGCATAAATTCCAAAGTAGGGCCCACTGTCAAGGCACCAAACTCCTGAGCTATCTGCCCTGACTATAGTGTCTGGATGTCTCCAGAGCCCTTAGGAGCCCCACTATTTGGGGTAATATCTACTTTGGCAGTCAAAGAGATCCTGCTGAGATGTGCATAAGCGTAACCTCTGGAATGACCTCCCAGCTCACTTTGAAGTCTCTTAGTAATATAAACTCGTTTGTCTTTACCTTTTTTCCCCTTTCGGTCAAGGTGTTTTTCCAGTTTCATTGCTTCTTGGTGCTTGGTAGTAATCCCTTGGTGCCAGAGAAGCTCATACGCAGGAGTCATGTCCCACACTGGGGGGCAGGTAATGTATTTATATGCAGAGTTCAGCTTAGAGAGAGACTACATTTTGAAACTACAATGTTTGGAATTTTCTTTCGGCAATATGGCAAGTGAGGGTTGCTGGTTGGTGGTGTTGGATGTGGGGGCCATTTGGAACAGGGCGTACCTGGGGCAGGCTTCTAGGGAGTGTGTGAGTGTTCATTTTGTCAGAGTGTGTTATATCAGTGGGTGTAGTCGCAAGGTGGTGGACTCCCATCCTGAGGAGACCCACTATGTTCTCAAATAGTGGATCTAAGTTTTATATTTAGATCTTTGCTCTATTTTGAGTTAATTTTTGTACAAGGAGTGAGATAGGGATGCTTTTTCGTTATTTTGTATATGGATATCCAGTTCTCCCAGTACCATTTTTTAAACACACTGTTCTGACCCAGCTGGGTGGACCTGATAGCTTTGTCAAAAATCATTTGACTATAGATGTGAGGGTCTATTTTTGAACTCTAATTTCAGTTCCATTGGTCTATAGATCTATCCTCATGCCAGTACCATGCTGGGTTTTTTTTTTTTTTTTTTTTTTTTTTCTTTTTCCCTCTGTAGTAGTGTAATATGATTTAATGTTAGGAAATGAGAGTGCTCCAATTTCATTCTTTTTTTTTTTTTTTTTTAATTTCTGACTATTTGGAGTCCCTTACCCTGCCAAATACATTTTATAATTGTATTTTCCATTTCTGCAAAAATTGCCATTGGAATTTTTATTGGGATTGCATTGAATCTGTAAATCAATTTGGGTAGAGTCAATCTTTTAAAATTATTATTATTTTTTTAATTTGAGAAGTTGTGAGTTAAAAAATCAATCATGCATACCATACAGGATTCCCATATATTGTCCCACCACCAACACCTTAAATTGTGTGATACTTTTGTTACAAATGATGAAAGAACATCATCATAATATTACTGCTGTCTATAGTCCATAGCTTATATTTGGTGTATTTTTCTTACAAATCATCCTATTATTAACACCTTGTATTAGTATTGTATATTTGTTATAGTTCATGGGAGAATATTCTCATATTTGTACTGTTAACTACAGTCCATCATTCACCATGGGATTATATGTGTTATATGGTCCCCTGTCTTGTACAATCTATACAAAGTGTACACTCAGTGGCTCTGTTTCATCACAGAGTTGTGCTGTCATAAGCTCAGCCCATTTAAGGATGTTTTCATTACTCCAAAAAGAAAAATTCCATACCCTTTATATCCCCCATTGATACAGTACCTTCTTTGCCACTGCTGTAAAAAAATACAATATTACTGTTAACTATAATGTATATATTATATTAGTTGTATTTTCCCCATGCATCTCCATATTCTTAACACCTTATAATAGAGAAACCTTCTTGTATTTATATTATTAACCACAATCATCATCTGCCACCGAAATCACTGTTATATAGTCTCTAGATTATCCTCTAGCTTTCTTTCAAATGACATTAATCTCCATAGACAACCCTTGCAGCCATAATCACATTTATAAATCAGCAGTGTTGATTATATTCACTAGAATGTGTTACCATCAACTCTAACCATTTCCCCACATTTATAATCCCCATTATTAAACATTCAGCATCAGCTCCCCCTTCTCAAATTATATTCTATCTCCTAATAACCTATACTTTATTGTTTAACTCCATGAGTTTGTTCATCTTATTTAATTCATATTAGTGAGACCATACAGTATTTCTCCTTTTGTGTCTGGCTTATTTCACTCAACATAATGTCCTCTAGGCTTATCTATTTTGTCATATGCATCCCAAGTTTATTTCTTCTTACAGCTGAATAGTATTCCATCATATGTATATGCCATATTTTGTTTATCCATTCATTGGTGATGGACACTTGGGGTTTCCATTTTTTATTAATCGTGAATAGTGCTGCTATGAACATTGGAGTGCAAATGTCAGTTCGCATCCTTGATTTCAGTTCTTCTGAATATATTCCTAGTAGTGGGATTGCCAGATCATATGGCAGTTCTATATTTAGCTACCTGGAGAACCACCAAACTGTCTACCATAGAGGCTGCACCATTTTACATTCCCACCAACAGTGAAGGAGTATTTCTACTTCCTTGTATTCTCTCCAGCACTTGTAATTTTCTGTTTTTTTTAATAATCACCATTTTGTAAGGCATGAATTACATCTCATTGTAGTTTTGATCTGCATTTACCTAATAGCTAGTGGTGCTGAGCACATTTTCATGTGCTTTTTGGCCATTTGTATTTCTTCTTTGGAAAACTGTCTATTCAAGTCTTTTGCCCATTTTTAAATTGTGTTTCTTGTCTCTTTATTGTTGAAGCCCTTATTGGATATGTGGTCTCTGAAAATTTTCTCCCAATGACTTTTCACCTTCTTGACAAAGTTATATGTCAAAAATCACTTGACCATAGATGTGAGGAACTATTTCTGAACTCTCAATTTGATTCCACTGGTCAAGCATCTACCTTCATGCCGGTACCATGTTGTTTTTACCACTGTAGCTAAGTAATATGATTTAAAGTCATGAAGTGAGGGTCCAACTTCGTTCTTTTTAAAAAGTTATTTTTGACTATTCAGAGCCCCTTACCCTTCCAAATAAATTTTATAATTGTCTTTTCCATTTCTGCAAATATGGTTATTGGAATTTTTATTGGGATTGCATTGAAGCTGTAAATCAATTTGCGTATAATTGATATCTTAATGATATTCCACGAACATGGAATGTTCTTCCATTTATTTAGGTCATATTTTATTTCATTTAGTAATGTTTTGTAGTTTTCTGAATACAGTTCATTTAAGTCCTTGGTTATGTTTATTCCTAAATATTTGATTCTCTTAGTCGCTATTGTAAATACAATTTTTCCTGGGCTTCCTCCTCAGTGTGCTCATTACTAGTGTATAAAAATACTGATTTTTGCATATTAATCTTGATCCCATACTTTGCTGAACTTGTTTATTAGCTCCTGTAGCTGTGTTGTAGATGTTTCAGACTCTCTAGGCAGAGGATCATATCATCTATGAGTAGTGAAAGTTTTCCTTCTTCCTTTCCTATTTGGGTGCCTTTTCCTTCCTTCCTTCCTTCCTTCCTTCCTTCCTTCCTTCCTTCCTTC